>LGRX02001845.1:0-44409 GCA_001247695.2 Cymbomonas tetramitiformis | reverse complement strand
GCGCGTAGTCTGTGCGTACCGTGATTGCACTGCCCGTACGTACTGTGTGCGTAGTCTGGGCGTAGTTTGTGCGTGACGCGTGTGCGCAGTCTGTGCGTAGTTCATAAGCCGTGACGTGACCGTGACGCGTCGCGGAAACACATTCAGAATATTCGCGTAGTGTGTTCGTGACGCAGTACGTGATACGGCGAGATAAACAGGCGCCGTGAATATATTATCAGTATACAAATAAACACTGCAAAGTTGGACAGCGATGCAAGTGTACGGATGAGCGGGTTTGTGAGTGCAGTCTCTGTAAGAAGATCTGCTGAAGCACAACGCTTCCTCACTTTTGTACCATACGTCTCCCATCATCTTAGATGGTACCGCCATTGGGTTGTGAACCCGAGACGTAGGTTGAACGACCAGCATGGTAATAACGACTAGTTCGTTCATGCTGCGCATGCGAGTTCCGCGCATGCTGAAAGCCAAGATGGTTCTTAATTGTATTCAAGATGTATCTTTGCTTTGCCATCTTCGAGTTCGACATACGAACTCTCGATGACAGGGATGCCTGATGATATGACATTATCATCTGGCGACATGTACAGTCATCGTCGACCGTACTGACGACTGTCATAAATATATGACGCGACTCGACATGTACAGTCATGGTCGACCATACTGTCGACTGTCATAAATATATGACGCGACCGACTGACATGACATGACATGGTATGACATGTCTGACACGTATGACACGTATGACATGTATGACACATATGTCATCGGTCATGACCCTAACAGATCTCCCCTCTTAAAAGAGTTGTGACCTCACAATGGGCATACCTTTGTATATGTCTATGATGTCTTTGTTGTTGTTGCTTCTTGTTGGTACCAGTCTTCTTACACCGATTTGAGGCGTCCCTCATGGTGTTTTTAGGTTATTGGGGGGAACCGAGTCCACTTTAGTCCCTCACCTTACAGTTCTTAGGATGTAGCCCACCTTTCTGGAAATCGTATCGTATTTCAGAGTGACGTTTCAAGGTTCAATGAAGAGCGTTTTCGTGATACAGATTGACGCTGGATTACTGATTGATCCACACGTTATCGTGTATGTACTAGACGATTCAAAGCATCCGAAGTGTACGTTACGGATTATTTTACGCTAGCCGCCATTGCTTTGCGCGAATGATGATCCCACGAATTAACAATTTCTCATTGATCGAACGATTCTCGGCCTGATATAGTGCACCCAACCCTTCCTCCCCTCCTCAAACTACTTTGGAGGATCACAGGCGGCAACGGGGAGCCCGTGTTTGTTTCCGGAGTTATTTCACCGGGGGCTTGTTTTAATGCAACGGAGTGGCCCTGCTTACGAGATATCGGAGGGTCTTTATAAGTCCACTTTAAATCCTCACCCGTCTGCCAAACTCCTGATATAGTCCAGTACGCACGCTTTGACGAACATCTATCGCGATGAGTGAGAATGAATTCGCCACGTACTAATGTGAGATTTATTTAGTTATGTTTGTCAAGCACAACTTAGGATCACAACTCCGTCTACCTCAGTCGATATCTCCGGTAGTTTCGGATGACTGGCCAAGAATCCGATGACAAACCACGGTTTTGGCAAAGGTAGCATTTAGCAGTTTTCATTTATCCACAGATATGATATCTCGCATGTATGCGTATCTGTGCAAGGGTATGATTTTGAACAAGGCTCACTACACCTTTAGCAAGGAAGGATCAATTTCCCGCTTCTATGCAACATAATGATAAAACATTAAGAGCAAGGTTTATATAGATGATCGACATGTATTAGTATATATTACAAGAAGTAAGGGAATGAGGCTTAATAAATGTTTAGCCTTCATAGGCAGCTATAATGTCTGCTGCATTGGTCAGCTCTGTGGCTTTGACCCAGGTGTCATGCTCAGGACCGTAGCCTGCATATCGTACTAAATAGTATTTGACACCTCTAGTGAACTTATCCGAGAGTATGTGTGATATCTCAAATAGTGGTTGCCCTTCTTCGGTGATCATCTGTGGCAGAGGCAAAGGTGCTTGGATCGAGTCGTTGTACAGCTCTAATCTGGAAACAGGCTGTACCGGATGAATACGGATATCAAGTTCTCCGAAATCTAACTCGTATGCACGTCCATGGCTAAGCACTTTGGAAACGGTGAATGGCCCAATATATGGCTGCTTAAAGTGTCTGCCTGCCTCTGTCAAACCAGTCCATTGAATGAACTCGGTCCGTAAAAGAACTTTCTGCCCAACTGCAAACTGCCGAGGCATGTGGGTCTTATTGAATCTGGCTTGGCCAATTTCTGCTGCACGGGAAATGTTGTCTACCGCGTTGGCGTGAACAGCCGAATACTGGTCAAAATGATCTCGAATAGCTCTTTGTATTAGAACAGGAGCTTCTGGCGGAATATTGATTACCAGGTCATGAGGCGAAAGTGGTTGCGCCATCGAGTCGAGATGAAATGGTGAATAACCAGTTGATGCAGAAACGGTATTGTTAATTGCAAACTCCACCAGAGGCAACTTGTCCTCCCACGAATTGGCTGAAGTATCATTGCAACAACACCTGAAGATGAAAAAAAAAAATACTACTTAATCAGTTTATAAACCAGAGGATGGTGAAATCAAATCATGAATCAACAATTTCAAAATTACCTGAGGATGTCCTCAATGAAGGCATGGCTCCTCTCATTGGCAGCATTCGACTGTGGATGGTGTGACGATGTCATGGACAATCTCGTACCAGTAGATTTCCACAGTGTCTGCCAGAATGTAGAGGTGAATCTGGGGTCTCGATCTGAGATGATGTTCCTCGGAAGACCATGGAGCTTAAAGATATGCTGCATATATATGGAAGCAGTATGCTGAGCTGTCCAGGTCATGCTGAAGGGAATGAGATGACAACGATGAGAGAATTGGCACATTACCACAAATATACTGTCGTGCCCATTAGTGGTGATAGGCAGGTCAGTGATCCAATCAAGAGATACATCTAGCCATTTTGTCTTAGGCACGGAATATCGTATATGTGCCTGACCATAAGGCTTGTGTCGCCTCGTTTTCTGGCGCTGACAAACGGGGCACTCCCGAATGTACTTGATGGCTGCCGTTGTCATTCCTGGCCAATAATACCGGCTACGCAGCAGATGAAGCATGCGATTTTTGCCTACATGACCAGAGACAGTGGCTGAGTGGCACTCGTGAAGGAGAATGTGGCGAAGCTGTGTGATCTCACCGTCATCTGTAGGGACTTTAGCTGTTGGTGGAATATACAGCTGTCTACCATATATGGTCTTACGATAGATCAATCCCTGAATGAGCTCGAAGCTGTAGCTGCTGACTGACTGTGATGAAGTCGATGATGTCAGCTTAGCCAAAATAGTCTGTGCAAATGTATCACGATCATACTCGGATATAATGATGTCGTGAAGCTGATGAGCTGATGAAGAAGATAAAAGAGCAATGAATGTAGAATCTGTAGACGGTATGTCGATGACTGGAACCTCGGTGATGGAACAATCAGTGAGTTCAAAGAGTGTAGAGATACGCGTGAGTGCGTCCGCAACCTTGTTCTTCTCGCCAGCAATGTGCTCTATACGGAAGTTATACTCGGAGAGCTCATCCAACCACCGTGCCTGCTTGGGGCTCAGCGTGGATTTAGTCTGGAAATAAACCAGTGGCTGATGATCTGAACGTACAATGGTCTCAGGAGCTCCCAACAAGATGTGGCGAAAGAATCTGAAGCCTTCCACAATGGCAAATAGCTCGATCTCAGGAATATGCCAACGTCTCTGTGTATCGGATAGAGTGACGCTGTGATAACCACATGGCTTCATACCTTTTCCTTGATCCTAGAGTATTACTTGACCAACGTGTGTGCCTGATCCATCGACCTCCATAATAGATGGTAGTTTCTGATCTGGGAGCTGCAATACTGGAGCGTTACAGATGGCACTTTTGAGGTTATCAAATGCCTGCTGCTGCTCAGATTCCCAGACAAACTCTGCATTATCTTTAAGGAGACGATTGAGCGGCTCGGCAACTTTGGAGAACTTTGATATGAATCTCCTAAATTGACCGACCATGCCCAAGAATGACCGAAGGGATTACTTGCCATCTTTAGCCATACGGCATAGAGGCTGCTTTCCAACGGTGGGACCATAAGACACTGGAGGCTGAATTGCCATGACTGCTCGGATTCTGTCTTCGATGATGGATAGGCCTGCTTCAGAGATGTGATGTCCGATAAAGTCTATGGATCTGACGAACAACTCCATCTTGGAAGGCCTGATGAAGAACTGATGATCTCTGCAACGCTGGAGGAACTGTCGAACATGCTTCACATGGCCGTCAAAGTCTGGACTGTATACGATAGTGTCGTCCATGAATATGACAAGAAATTGGTCGATGAAGTCAAAGAATGCCCGGTTACCTATACGAAGTGCCGTTGCAGGAGCATTGGTCAATCCGAAAGGCATGACTGTCCATTCATAAGAACCGTATCTAGTACGAATAGCAGTTTTATGAATGTCGTCTGGATGAATGGGGATCTGGTGGAAGAACTGGTTGAAATCAAATCTGCTGAACCAGCGTGCTCCCTTCAGCTGCTCTAGTAGGGTGTCGTGTGGTGGTAGTGGATACGTGTCCTTTATGGTGATGTTATTCAGGGCACGATAATTGCCTATTCTCCCGGGGGTGGGTTAACCCACCGTAAGAGGGGTTTACGGTGGGTTACCCAACCCTAAGCATTCCACATTTCCCGCGTACTCCGCGCGATAACAGGTGGTTAACCCCGTGAAAAATAACAACTAGACGCCCATACGGAGCTGGCAAAATAAAAAACAACCCAAGCAGGGCTTTGGAAACTCACAAAAGTCATGCCGCCGTCAACCCAAACCAGAAATCCAGAAAAATATGTTGGTCGTTTGCTTACCGTCCCGTCAGGTGCCTGTCTGTGGTCGGGATTCGTTGGGCCCTTCAAGAGTTCGTCGATAACTGTAGTGACCTCTTTGGATACCCTCTCGACGGACGCGGAGGTAGTAGGCTATGACCCAGGGAAGGCAGCGAGCAAGCTCTTCACTGTCAAATTCAAATACGATGGTGACGTGCACGACAAGGCTTTGAAGTTCGTGGAGGAATATCTGGTCGGTGACCCACCGGAGAACGAACGCGACGAAGAGGAGGCACCAAACGAGACAACCTTGGCTCTTGTTGTTCGCAGTGGCAACGGCTCTGACTCGGGCGACCCAGCAGCACCACTTGTTCGCCCCAGGCCTCGCAGGAATTACCGTTAATATGCGCTTACCCCAAGTAATGTGAGTATTTCTTTTAAATTTTACATGATATTTTGCTGTATACCCAAATATGGATTGGCGCGCGGGGGGTTGACTATCTTGACTTTGGGCATGCATGTGATAAATCGTGATGCCTCAACACATTATCAAACCTTAAAAAGTCTTAACATGCCATCAGAGATGAGGTATATAGCCTAGGTGAACCTACCAATACGTCCGGTTTTTTGGTAACCCACCGTAAGCAATTGCATCAACCCACCAGTCGACCCTATCGACTTGGCATATCATTTTCATGAAATAAATCAGTCGGAGTGCAGTATATTAAGGTATCTACGGTCGAAAGGACTCATAATAGTTATCCCGAAGCATAGGTTCGATGCCTCAACTCGATTTGTGCATGAGTTATAGGCCATTCAAAATTGCTCTTACGGTGGGTTAACCCACCTTAACCCCGGGAGAATAGGCATAATCACAACACATCCTCCACTTCCCCCCTGGCTTAGGAGCGAAAATGATTGGGCACCCATATGGTGATGATGATGGACGAAGGATACCCAACTCGACATATTTAATGATTTGTCGTTTGAGCTCCTCCATCATGGGTGCTGGAATGGTTCGCACTGGCTGTGATGGTGGCTTATGTCCAGGTTCGATGTTGATTCTATGATATCCACCTTCAAACCGTTCTGGCCTATGACCAGCTGGAAGATCCTCCTGGAATACGTCTGAAAAGTCTTCTCTCACTTGATCACGTGCTGCTGTGACCTCGGGGTCTTCCATTGTGGTGTCTGAGTCTGCTGCTGCAAAGACCAGTTCACCATCGACCACGGAGAGGAAAAAGAGATGTGTTACGGCTTCTTCAGCCGAACCACTGGATCGAATGCGACGGAGATGTTTTCTCATAGTGGTGGCACTGACCAATTCCATTTCAGGAAGGCCATCTGAGTCTGAGTCTGGAATCTGCTCAACTCTGGAAAGAACTGTACGAACACTGGAACCTGATGAGTGTGTCTTGGTGATCGTCATGTTCTTCGACTGAAAGTCTATGTGTGGGTTCCTTCTCTCCAACCAATCCTGTCCCAGGATGACTGTGAAGGGCCTCATATCAATAATATAGAGGTCTACTGAATCCTTATACTTGCCCAGCGTGAATGTAGCATTGGGAAGATAGGATGTACAGGGTAATTGGCTTCCTCCAGCCAACTTCACTGAGAATGATGACGAGTCTGATGGTGATATACCAAGCTGAGAAGCAAATTGTCTATCGATGAAAGATGATGTGGCACCTGGATCTACCAAAATGTGAGTATTCTGTCCAAATACGTTCCCTTTGTACAACAGCAGCTTCTTTTGTGATTTCAGCTGTGCTGTCTGAGACTGCATCTGTGCGATGTGCTCTGAGGGATTATCTGTTTGCTGGAACTGCAATGTCAGACTGGATAGAACCTCTTCTGATATGCTCTCAACCTGGCCACTTGCTTCAGTGGCATCTGCAGGCTGATCTATCCCCTTTGGGGCGCTCTCATCACTGGTACCTGTGCAGTACCCTGAGAGTTTCCCTGAGGAGCTGGAGCTGAAACTGGAACTGGAGTTGCAACTGCTGCATTGATGCTGTGTTGGCTCTTCAGTTCCTTGACCAAGGTGTTGATCGTGTTGATGAGTTTGCCAGATCCATCTTTAGCACCTTGATTCTGCTGCTGTCTCCGGTTCTGCTGAAAGGGATTTTGAGCTGGTGGCTTACCCTTGATCTCCTTTCCATCTGGGGTTCTGGTGGAGAAACAATCCTTTGCGATGTGACCTATACGACCACAACGCTGGCAAGACTGAGGAGGACTTGGTGATGCTCCTTTTCCTTTTCCTTTTCCTTTTCCTTTGTTCTTTCCACCCGTTTCCTTTGGTCTGAAACTGGTTGAAATTTTGGCTGCCATTCTGATTCCAACTCCGATTTCTGTTGGATCTGTCATATGGCTTTTGGCCACGTCCTCTGTTCTGTTCCTTTCTGACTGGACCTCCCGTTGACTGTTCCTTCTGCCCCCTATAGTGCAGGGTCTCTGACTGCTTCGAATGAACAACATAATTCAGGTCGAGCAGTATCTGTGTGGTTTGTGACCACGACAGATTATTCCTTTCTGTCTCTGTCAGGAATATTAAGTGGAACTGTCTGCGAAGTTCTGAGTCCATGCTGTTGACAAATCTGTCCTTTATCAACACATCTTCCAAATCAACTGCTGCCAATGCAGCCAGTGACGTGAATGTGCGTAGATAATCTGAGAAAGTCTGATTTCCCTGATGCAGCGCCATTATGTGTTTTTTGGCCACTGATCTTTTGTGAGGGTTACCAAACTGACTGAGGAAAATCGCTCTGACCCTTGCATATGTGGCATCTGATTGATTTGCCACGACCTGGAAATAGTGTCGGTCATTATTCTGTATGAGGGTCAGAAATACTGTGATCAGGTCCTTGTCTGATACTCCTGGATACGTGAATTGGAAGTATCTATCCACGGTTTCCAACCAAACCTCTGCGTCCATTCCTGATTTGAACTCCCTAGGTGGTGTCATTTTCACCTTGGGGACCAAACTCGGTGGTGCTGGTGCTGGAATTGGATCTGCATCTGGATCTGTGAAGACCATTGGAGGATTGTCTGCAGTATATTCATCATCTGGTTCCTGAGGTTCGTTTTCAGAATCCCGATATCTGCTCATATCAGGCTTCATGCGGCTGATACCATCGAAGTACCCTATCTGGTCGAATCTGGTCTGGGTATTATCATAACCAACGAGCCATTTTGGGATCTTGAACCGACTGTATGCATCATATGAGCCTAAGATGTCAAAGAACCATGTAGACGGATCTGCATTAATGGCTGGAATGTCTGAATCTTCTGCTTCTGCCATCTAAGAAAAACAAAACACAACACCAAAATACCTTCAGCTAACTGAGTGTGTGTTGATATATATATACCTATGTTATATATGGCATATCTGTATGTTATAATGAGGTTATACATATACATACATCCACCTTCTTCCCCCCTCAAGGAAGTGTGAAATGCTCAGGCAGTTGTCAATTGCCTTTTACCTCATACAGCATGCATTCCCATAGGAAGCAGCTGTTACAGTTTTAGGGTTGCAGCCCTACAGTTCTTGGGTTGTAGCCCTGCAGTTTTTGGGTTGTTGCCCTACAGTTCTTGGGTTGTTGCCCGAAGTATCATCATGTCTGTGCTGATTTAGCATGATATAATAATGCCAAAAAACGAAATTTTTCGAAATAATAATGGCATTTTAGGGCATGTGTGGTTACAGTGGCCCTGTTATCCAATATGGTGATTAGGGTGTTACATGATATCAGTAACCCTAATATAGATAAGAAATAAGCAGTATAATGTTTTTGCAAAGATTTTTAAGCAAAACTGCATTTAATACATACATTAATGTAAGGTGGTTTTCAGGAGGTACGTTACACCCCTGTTACACACATTTAATTTTAGGGTTGTTACAAGGCGTTACACGTGCTGCATAAATCAGGGATTGTTATTTGATATGTAAATATTCATTTCAGCAAAAAAAATCAATCCGAAATTTTCAAAATGTGTTTTACGTACAGCATTTTGAGCGATTTTTTGCAAAAACATTAAATCACTTAAAGATAAGAGTGTTTATAAGAGTATAATGGATTATCAAGACATCGACACTTCAAAGTTTTTTCTAAGGTCATTTCTCAAAATGCAATGGGTAAACAATTTGACCGATGGTGGTGCTCAAGCTTATGTAATTTCAACTTTGAAAGAAGATGAAATTCTCATTAAGTCGCTTACCAAAAAGATGGGACAAATGTGGTCCAAAATTCACAAAAACAATATGGCAAAAATATTGACCAAACAATATGGTATCTACGAAGTAATCCAACCCGGTGTCAAACGAAAAATCTTTTTTGATATTGATGGAAAATCTGAAATCGATTTAGAAACACTCAAAGAAGTAATATTGACCAAATTTCCAAATGCCAACTTTCAAATTAGTGGGAATACATTGCCAAAAAATGGCGAACCATATTGGTCTTATCACATTACTCTTTCTAATTATTACTTTAAGAATCTTAATGCTATGGCTCCCTTAAAAACATGGGTAAAAAAGTATAAAAATGACTTTGGTATGGATGATATATATACCACAAATCGTCCCTTCAAATGTGTTAATCAAAGCAAGCCCGAAGAATATCGAACTCAAGATATCATTGAAGGAAGTCAATCGGTCACCAAGCATTGTGTATTGATGGATTTCGATGAAGACTCAATTGATGCCGCTACTTTAGATTGGGAATTTGAGGATGTAGAACTTGATGAAAAGACTCATAAAAAAATTGACTTAAGTTCCGTCACACCATGTGACTATGTGCCCCCATCCAATTTTAATTGGAATACGACAAGTTACAAACAAATATTAGGCATGATACCCAACAAACCAAGAGGTGACCCTAGTAGCTTTCAACACAATGTAACTTGGCTGATTATGTTATGGTCATACCATAGCAACATTAATTTGAAGGACTTTTTAAAGTGGGCCGCTCAAAAAGACGACAATAAAGAAAGGCTTAAAAAGTATGAGGTATTTTGGCAAAGGGCGAAAGACAAATTTTCTCCGGGCGACAACTTTATCAAGAACCTCTTGCTCAGATTTTATCCCAACCTACGATTTGATACGATTTGTGAGCAAAGTTCAAAGTTTCTTAAGGGGTGCGACGTACCAATCGACATTTTTATGAGTGATAAGCTTTCTTAATGGTTTCTTGTGCGTCGGCAACTTTTTGAGATTCCTTAAGTTGTTCGGCCATCTTGACATCTTGCTTTTGTTTGGCTTTGGCTTGGCGAGTTATTAGAGCTTTCTCCCTCATTTTCGCAAGGCGTTCAAGTGTCTCCGGGTCGGTTATTTTCTGTCCTTTAACTGCCATTAAGTAATTATAACATATCGTAAGAAAATAATATTTCTGAATTTGACTTACGATTTCTCGATGAAATCAAAAAAGGTGGCAGATTAGGTCATATTCCCATTATCTTATATATATCCATAATATGACCTAATCTGCCACCTTTTTTGATTCCTAATGTATACATGACCAGAGAAACTTGGATAACAAAGTTAAAATCTTGCGGAGCCGAACATAGAGCCGAACACGGGATTAAAAAGAAGGGTAAGATGACACAAGCTGAAAAGCTGAAAGGCTTACGAGGCCGACCAGTTGTTAAAAAGACAACTGCTAACAAAAGTAGAACCGCCTTAGACCATGGCACTTTATCAGGACAACCGGTGTATCAACAGCCCGTCAAAGATGCTGCTTTGCCTACGAAGCCCCCACGTAGGATAGCCCCTATAATGGTAGCTCCTTTAGACAAAACGAGCACTGGTACAATAACGGGTGACCCAGTATTTCAACGACCTACCGAGGAGTATACCGGTGTTGGCAATTATCGTAAAGCCATTGATGATATTGAAAAGCGTATCAAAATGAAAAAACAAATGAGGCGTGAAAAACGCCGAGCAGCGGACGTCACAAAAATATAAATTGTATACTATAGGAAGATGCCCCCCATACTAAAACGGAAACAAAATCCTGAGGCACGCCATAAGCTCACTGCTGCAGATTGGGAAAATTTACAAAGTAGAAACCTAACCGGTGATGATAGAGCCAAAGCTATACGTGATTACAAGAAGAACTATCGGAAATCGAAAGAGAAGGTTGAGAAAGTCACCAGGCGACAATGGACCAAGATAGGGAAGAAACCTGCCAAAGAACAAAGTAGACTTGATGAGATTCAAAAGTACAGCATTGGAGATTCCAAGAGACATATAAAGAAGTTTAGCACAGACGTTGAGAAGTTGAAGGTACCATTTACAACGTTTTTACAAAGAGCAGCACCTGATGGTAGCAGTCTGAACTATTGGTTACCTGAGAAGACAAAAGGAGTTGAGCAAGTATCAATGAGAGCGGTCTTCGAGGATGGGACTACATCCAAATGGGTGAAAGGTTCCGACCGTCAAGATGTGATGATGAAGTTTGAAGAGATGCTGCAAAGTCCTAAGGGTGGAGATAGCAGCAAAAAGTCGGTTGAGGTTGCTAAAGATGTGGAGGTAGAATATTACTCTTCAAAACCACCAGAAGGCAAGGGGTCTCGATGCTTAGCCGCACCAAAAAACACCGTAGAATTACGACTGAAGCAATGTGTCATTAAGATTGAATCCCGCAATAACTGTGGCATCAAATCTTTGGAACTGCTTGATAGAAAACGGAAATTAGATTCAATGCTAAGCGACAATTTTGTATGTAAAAATCAATACGAGAATAAGTGGAAACAACTGAAACGAGACGCCAGCGGTCACAAGGGCAACATAACATCAGTTTCCGTTCGATTGCGTTTGGAATTGTTTGCGAAAAAGGATGCTGACGAAGGAATCAATATCGAAGACTTTCCAGTTTTAGAGAGGCATTACAGCAGAAATATATTTGTGTGGGGTATCACTGAACGACTTGGCGGTGAACCAATCATGTATTACCCGCCGTACTTCAACGAACAAGTACTCAAACTGAAAGTGCAGACTGTAGATGCCGAAGCCGTCAGAGTTCAGATCGAAGATGTTGTAGAAGTCAGTCGGTCCAGTGTCCAGAAGGTCGGGGTCAGCGAAGTAGCCCACTGTGCCATTCTGATAACCGGAGCAGTCACCGTACACCACCGATGGTGGAGCAATCTCCACATCACAAAGTACAGTGGCGGTGACGGTGTCGACCATGGCGATGCTCACACACAGAAATAGAGCAGGGAGTGCTGCTGCCGTGAGGAAAGTGCCGATCGAGGGTGCCCGTACACCACCAACCCGTGGAGCGGGTGGTGGGACGGCATCATGCAAGTCCTCGTCGTCGGACTCCGTGTCAGCCACGCTGGCCGAATCATGCGTGGAAGAAATATACGGAGGGAGGGGTTTGAAGGATTGAAGAGAGACCTGTGGCTCGGGCTCGAAGAAGCCCAATCGCACAGACATGCTGTCCATAAAAGATTGCTCGAAGGGCGGCTCACCGTCAGCGAACTGTTTCGGATAAATTAACGCGCCGCTCTCGGTCTCGACCGCCACCTCCGGCTCATGCTCTTCGACGGCTTCGTCGATCACGGAGGGCGTGGCCGAGCCGAAATGGACCATCGGGAAGTGCTGAGCGTCGGACTCAGCACCACCAGCCACCTGCTTGAGCTCGCGTAGAGCGGTGCGTGCCTCGTGCACGCGGGTAGCAAGGAGTGAGGGTTGGGAGGGCGTCAATCCCGCGTACTGTGCTCGGAGCCCCACGCCAATGTTCCCGGAGAACGTGAAGGGCTCCTCGTGCTGCCGAACCAAGGGATGTTCATGTTGAGCACAGAGACGAGCAAAGGCGGTGTCGTCCTCAGTGTCGAACGCGGTCTGGAAGGCGGACACGAGGCCGTCGGCGTCGTCGGCTTGCTCAATCACGCACTCGTCGCACTTGATGTCCGCGGTCGGGCAATTCGCGGAGTCGTGCCAAAATCCTGGAGGGCATCGGACACACTCCGGAACGAAGGCCTTGGAGAGGACGTGGAAGGAGACGGAGTGCATGCCGAATTGTCTGTTGTCGTCGCGGCGTCGGCGGTCTTGCGACCAATTCCCGCCCTTGGGGAGGGGCGAAGCGGCGAAGCGGTGCTTCATTTGGCGCTGTCGCCCATGGAACTTCCCATCTTCCCGACGGTTCTGGCGGTCACGCCAGGAGGAAGGGGGAAAATGCACACCTGGCTTGCCCGAAGGCTTGCCCGTAGACGGAGGCGACCATCCCGTCGTCGGGTCGTCGTTCGCATTCCCGTCGGAGAGCGTTGCGAGCACCTTGTTGGCGGCGTCGATGTGGAACTGGAAGTCCCTGATCAGTGCCTTCACGTCAACGTCGGACGGCTGGCCAGAATACAGGATGTTCTTGTCCGTGAGGGGCACGTGCTTCCGCTTGCCGGCGTTGGCGTCCCAAACCTCGAGGACGTGGGCGTAGATGTCCTCAAGCTCGACCTTGGCCAGCTCAACGTCGAGACGAAGGGGGGTAATCACCTTGTCGTAGAACTCGGGGTCGAGTGAGGCCAGAAGCTGCTTCTTGGCCATCATGTCGTCGAGAGGTCCAGAGGCGCCGTTGCCAATAACAGTCAGGCATGCGTCGAAATCCTGAATAAGGGGGTCGGGGTCCTTCTTGTCGTCGAAATAAATCGAGCAAAGCTCCTCGTGGTGTCCAAGAGGTCGAACCACGCGAGGGATCAACCTGTTGGTGACCTCGAGAAGAGCACGCTTGCCATCTTGAGGCGAAGCCCGTCCCGAAGCCTCAACCCAACGCCGCGCGGGCGAGCTAGGAGAAGTCAACGATGTCAAAGTCGAGAAGAGGATGACGTTGAAGATGGCGTTGACCTCCTTCTGGGTGTCCGCCAAATCAAAAAGAGCGGCGTTGTTGGGGTCCTTCTGCTCGAACGCGCGCTGCAGGGACTTCACAATAGATGTCCAGAGGGTGTTACGGCGTACTTCATCTCCATGAAAGGTGTCCTCTTTGGAGCCCAAGGCGTCGCGGGAAATCCTCTTGATGATGTCGACGTCCCAAGTGGAATTTTGGACAGCCGCAGCTCGAGTTCGGTCCGGAGCGTTGAGGTTGACAGCCGGAGAATTTGGTGTCGGCCTATAGCGAGACCCGACGTCGCGTGAGAAGATCGTGTCTAGTCGAATTCGGTTGTTGGCCCCCAAGGGAGGCGTGACGTGAGAATTTACGCTCATGATGAAAATCCAGTAGGTGGGAGCGTTGGGGTAGAGGGCCGATGTCAGAGAACACAGAAAAGCGATGGTCGAGAGCCGTAAGATGTAGCGCCGGAACGGATAACCAAGGAAGCCGTAACTGTGAATTTCGCAAGATCGTAACGCGGCGGCCAAGGAATCTCACGACAAAAATTGATCAAGTTTCAGTCGAGTAAAATCCAACGCGGACAATACAAATTAATCCCAGGTAGGCGAACGCTGCAGCGATACCAAATTTAATCCGCCCGTAAACTAGCTCTCGACCGCAACTGCGAAAATCACGACATCAAATTGAGCCCCCAACGCGCGCCACCAGGCGGAGTGGTTTAGCCACTCATGGAATCAAAAGTAGTGGAAGGTGCCTGGCGCACCATAACCTGTGGGATATATAGTGCTGACTATATATTGTGGTGCTGATAACTCAGAATGCTTACACTTAAGATAACATAAGAAGTGAAGTTAGATTGAGTGTCCTCGGCTTAAGCCGGAAACCCTAAACCTATGACAGCCGTACTGTACGGAGTACTAGTACAGACAGAGGACTGTGACACACACGGGGCGTCACATCCAGCAAGCCCGACCTCTGCTTTGCGAACAGGATCGCCCAGATGGAGGGGCTCTCCGTTACGGCGGAGGGCAAAGCATTGGCGATGCGGTATATGCACGCCGAGTCGGAGACCGACTCTTACGACAGCGATGTGGACGAGTCTGCTGCTGGGTATGACCCGGCTGACAGCGAGGATGCGGTTCGGCAGCCTCCAGCACCTCGTCAGGGATGCGGTACACCGCCTTGGGGTTTGGCCGCTCTTTGGCAATTGTTGTGATGGTGTGTGCACTCTTTTGTGTTTGCGCCACCGCGGCGCCACTCTCCGCTGCGACTCTTGGCGAGGCATGCGCACCGAGCCACACCGACCTGGAAGTCGGTGGTGCTGCTGAGGCAACTGACATCACAAGAGCACATCTCCGTTAACTTTTACGGCCTTGGCATGCTACGAGGAAAGCTTGGGCACTGCGGCACCGGCTACTATTCCACCGCACCGGCACGGCCGGCACCGTGCTCGGCAGGGGCTTCATAATGCGAACATTGGGCTTTATGTCCCGGTACACCCGCCCCCTCCAAAGCTGCTCTGGGATGCTCCACCGCCACCGGATTATTCACCGGGACCTACTACAGACGAGGAGGAGGGGGAAGGTCCCTCACACGGCGATCGGGACTTTTCAGATTTCTTCTGTGACTCCACGAATGATTCAATCACGGCATCGGCAACTTCAATTTGCGGCACAATGACTGTGTTGCGGGCTGGCACAACAGTGCCACCGCCAACTAGTGGCTAGAAGGTGAATCATGCCGCTCCTGCACAGTGAATTTGACCGTAGCTGTATGTGCAGAGGGGTCCGATGACGGACCGGTTTCAGATTTTCAACTCTTGATTGGGAACAGCCCTGCCAGAAAGGACAGGCCTTCCCCTAGAACTCAGTTTCCACCGCTCTAGATGGTGTTTGTTCAAGGGTCACAACTTTGGCTGCCCGGTCACCACACTAGGTGGTGTGCTGGAATAGTCACACCGACTGATTAAGTGATTATGTGACTCTTCCCATAGTAGTGTTTGTGACTGTCACCCAAACCAGAACCCTGACTGTTTATGCCCATATACCGGGTTAACTTATCAACTTTAATACATTCTGAGAAAACTATCACTGAGGGAATATATCCCGGGTCTTAGGGGTATTATATCCAACATCATCCCCGCCAGGACTCGAAGCATGGGTAGAATGGGTGGCAACTGCCCCACAGTCCTTGTGGTAGGACCAAATCGACGATTTGGTCCTACCACGAGGACCATTGTTCCGATAATTTAATTGGCCATCTCCCGTGATTTGTGGTGTCCAACCAATGAAAGGTGGTATATATAGGTCCTATATTAATTTATTTGAACGCTAGTTTGGCCTATATCCATCCCATATATCCATGACGAACGCATTTCAAACCTCTACACTCAAATTTTTCAAAACGGATTTTTGGAACATTCAAAATGTGGCAAATTAGTGACTCGTCTTCAATAATTTTTTACCAATCATATATCAACACTACACCTGCGCGGATACCATCAAAATGAACCCATACATGTGTCCCAATCATATTTGGGCGGTAGGCCCGGTTGGAATGCATATATTGGCTCGTTGGCTCGTTGGCTTCCCCTCTAATATATTGGCTCGTTGGGTTCCCCCCTAAAACAGTGGTCACGCGAGCTGACCAGCAAACCATCATAATTGCTTGCTAGAGGGCATATATCGCAAGGTTGGTGTGTGCGGCACATTAAATCTTCAAGTATATATGTATTGCGAATTTCTGAAAGTCTAACATCATCCAAATATCTTATTTTTCGACTGGCGTGTACATTTTAGAATGGATGAATGCCAATTTCTAAAGTCCGAAATTCACTAAATTCGGAATTTGGATTGTGTTGAACATGCGCCATGCTGAAATAGAGCGGAAATGATGATGAGGGTGCGAAGTAACCGATTCGGTTATCTTATTTGGTCATAAACTCAAGATGTATAACCATGAGCATCACCGTGAGCCCCCCATGTGACTCCTAATACTCAAAATAACGGTGGTCCTTGTGGTAGGACCACCGCCATTTTCTTCAAGCTTTTGGTGAAATTACACCCCTAAACGCCTAAAGCGTGTCGTTCAACCACACACCTAAAGTCTCATGGGGGCCGCCGCTATAAGAAATAAAATTCATTTAACTCATAAATATCATGTGCAAATGTTGCCTGTGCCTCAAATAGTCGATTTAGTGATCGAAACCGCAATTGCCCATTGGTCCTTGTGGTAGGACAATGAATTTGGGTAGTAGCCATGGGGAGACCGCCCGCCAACGGAGCGGGCAGCTCGAAGTCTGCTGCCAAGAGATACGTTGGCGACTGACATGTCGGGAACGATGTAGTTGGGAATGATTGCGATAAACGTGCGTTGCGCACGAAGAAGAGAGAGCGTTGCGCTCAAAGAAATAATAGCCGGTGCCGTTGCAACACCGCGTACGCTCGGGGAAATTGCGGCGAGATGTGTCGACCGGGGAGAGTAACGTTCCGTCACTGAATACCGCGTTGCGCGGGATCAAAATGCGAGCGAAAAAGCGTGAGCGGCCACCAGCTAGTGGTAACCCATAACCTGAAAGAAAGTGTGATATATATATATATATATATATATATAGTTGAGATATATAAATATACGCGCAGGCAAAGAAAGCCGCCGTCCAGCGGCGCAGTCACGGGTTTCACAGTAAAAAAGATGATTGAATAAAATACTTAGGTGTTTTATGAGCTGAGAGCTGGGAGCCTAAACCCTGACACCGCAGATCGAGTGGTGACACAAGGGCAGGGCTGCCGAACCCCCTGGGAAGGGGGGGGGCAAAAGTCACTGCTCCCATGAGAAATCAGAATTGAAGAAATGAATGAACAAAACCGGTTCGCCGGCTGTGTCTCATCGAACCTGTGATTCCGTCACATGACAGTCGCGATGACGTCTGTCATGTTCCGTGAACCTCCAAGCGCATCTTCCATCTACCTTTACTGTACTGTACAGTACCCGTTTTAAAAAATGCACTATAGTAGTATTACAGAACGTATTACGTGCAGAAAGATAGTGAAAAGATTAACGCGATATTCCTTTCCGTTTTGTTTACTCAAGCTTAATTGCGAATTGAATTTCAAGCTGCGCACCACTAGGCAGTCAGCACGGTTCGCTGCACCACGCTTGCGCAGGTCTTGCTTTGCAGCCTGCTGCACGTCTCTGCTTTTCATGGCTGTCGCCGTACAGCTGGGGTGCAATTCACCCAAACCAACTCGCTTCACGAACCTCGCATTTGTTTTCTTTCTCCTATCTTCTCCAAACGTTTCCAACTCCGAAATGAGTCCTGGCCTAGCGGAAACAGCACTCAAACACAACTTCGTCGGACTGCACAAGTTGATCACGAACTTGAAGCCACCAGGTCAACGCACTGGACAGATCTCTCGCGGTGATGTTGCAAGCACCAAGCAGGTAATATGTTAAAAAAACTAGCGCCCTTTGAGCAAGCCCCAATATTCTACTTAGACGCGTTTTGCCTTCGGGCATGCATCACCTCCCACCGCGATCCGACTTCACGCTTGCTGCACCCTGCTGTGTTTGCAATGCTTTTTGCCTATAAGGCTGTGTTGCAAGGGGTTGCTAATCGTTTTATTTTCGGCTGCGTGCGTGCAGGATAACCAGGGACGCGTTCCAGCTGGAGTGCCCGGCTTGGATCTTCAGGCGTTGTCTCCCAGTGAACGGTTGGAAGCGATTGCACGGCGCCTAGAGGAGATAGCAGCCACAATGGCCGATACGGACTACCTAGAGTTGTTATGGAGGGTCTGTCTCTCTCATTGCCGCTGCCTCGCCGTTCACGACATAATGAACAAGTCGGTCAAGTTGTATTGAACCCTTCGTATCAAGAGACTTTCCTCATGAGCTTTGTACTGTCCTCGGTCTGGATGTTCAGAACGGTGCCGTGCGCTGTTCCTACAGTCGGCGGTAGCCTGCGGACCCTAAATATAGCAGCAAGCCTGTCCGTATAAATGATGCACCCTGCTCGCAATCAAGCGACGGTTTGAGCTGGAACTTGCAAGGTGTTACGTGCTCGTGTGCTTGCGTTCAAGCGACCGTTGGGCCTGAATTCGCAGGGTGTCAAGATGTGCGCCGAAAAGTGCGAAAAAGAAACGAGCGACTGGGTGTGGCGGAACCTATCACTCTTTGCTTATCGTGTGGCTACTTCGGATCCCGCTACGTACAGCTATGATGAGGCAATTCAGGTTCATAGGTGGGTCTTTCCCGGCCGTGCGACCCTGGTCGCCGCCCGACCATCGGACTGGGTGCGCACGCCTCAATCGGACCGCCGCAGAGGGGCTCGGTTTGCCCGAGTTTATTCGCAGAGACCCTGCCGAGATCCGTTGAAGTGCCGGCCCGAGGTTCGCAAGACCAAGATCGCGGATGCGTTTGCCACGCAGGTTGGCCATAGAGGAAGTGCCCGAAGCCAACACGTACACCCGACTCTCGGACCTGCTACAGGCACGGGGTGATACCGAGGAGGCCTACGAGGCCACCACGCAGGTAAGTGCCACCCCGCCTCTCTGCGAGTGATGCTTACATCCGCGGCGGCCAGGCTTTACCTCTGCACTAAGCTTATTTCCCAGCTCAGACGCGCCACGTGCCGTGATGAGCAGGCCATGACGCAGGAGTCGACGGATCCCGACGTACTAACCGAGTTGGGCAGGCAGCATCACAACGCTAAGGTACGACTGTGCAGGTGACGTCGTGAGCATCACAACGCTGAGGTACGACTGTGCAGGTGACATGGTGAGCTTCACAACGCTAAGGTACGACTGTGCAGGTGACATGGTGAGCTTCACAACGCTAAGGTACGACTGTGCAGGTGACAAGGTGAGCATCACAACGCTGAGGCACGACTGTGCAGGTGACATGGTGAGCATCACAACGCTAAGGTACGACTGTGCAGGTGACACGGTGAGCTTCACAACGCTAAGGTACGACTGTGCAGGTGACAAGGTGAGAGCTTCACAACGCTAAGGTACGACTGTGCAGGTGACATGGTGAGCTTCACAACGCTAAGGTACGACTGCAGGTGACGTCGTGAGCATCACAACGCTAAGGTACGACTGTGCAGGTGACATGGTGAGCTTCACAACGCTGAGGTACGACTGTGCAGGTGACATGGTGAGCTTACAACGCTAAGGTACGACTGTGCAGGTGACATGGTGAGCTTCACAACGCTAAGGTACGACTGTGCAGGTGACATGGTGAGCATCACAACGCTAAGGTACGACTGTGCAGGTGACAAGGTGAGCTTCGCAACGCTGAGGTACGACTGTGCAGGTGACGTCGTGAGCATCTCTGCTCTGGTTAAACCAGGACAGAGTGCTCAGCATCAGTTTGTGGCCCGCAAGCTGCTTGTGTCAGACAAAACCTCCGGCCTCAGTGACGCGGTCGACTCAACGCAGTCTGCTCAGGAGTTGTCCCTGGCCTGTAGGCTTGCTGTGTCACTGCAAACCGGGTTGCAGCGCTCTTCTGAACCGCCTGCTGCAGAGGCTGCGTGGTATCTGAAGCAACGTCTGCGGTGCTGTCTTCTCGGTAGCTTGTGCACTGCCGTTGCCCCTCGGTGGCACTTTCTGCAGAACTGCTGCTTCCTGGCACTTTCTGCAGAACCGTGCTGCTTCCTACGCAGCTTGCGTCGGTATTACTGGATGGGCCGACGCTGCTACTTTTTTGTGGGCGCGCCGTTGCTGCTGGGTCGCCGCGATCCAAGGGAGGTGTCCGAGACCCTGAGGACCGTGGCGCCAAGGTTCGGTGCACTCAACTGAAGCAAGGGACTCCCTCCTTGGCCCGAACGTGCAGAACTGGGGGGCCTCACTGGAGGCGTTCGAGAAGGCCTACTCCCTCGATCCGAACAACGATGGAGCCCTGAACAATATGATTTACCTCCGGAAGCGAGGTGAGATCACGGATACATTGCCAGCTCAGCTAGTGGCTCACCGCCGGGGAGAGTACATCATCCGCAGTTTGACGTGACGAGGGGGACGGGCTCCGACCCGCGCCCGCTGCTTGCCTGTGAGATGGCTGCCACGGTTTCTCGTAAAAGTATGTTCCCACGTGAGCTGGGCCCCGTTTTGCAAGCGCTGCCTCGGCGCGTCTCACGCCCATGGCAAGCGGGTATGGGACCTGTGCAGTGTGCAAATGGGAAAGCATGGATGCCTTGGAGCAGCGGCTCGCTACGCGCACACATGCGGCTCAGAAGGCTTACTTCGACGGCGGTTTGTCGAACCCCCCACAACACGCGCACTACTTGGCACCCATCCCCCCTCGCACGCGCCCCCGACGACTTCCTTTGACGGCAGTTGGTGCAGTTGTCCTCGCAAACCCCTGCACTGCGCGCCCTCCCCTTGGAGTGCTCATACAGCCCATACAGCCCATCACCCCCACCTGAAAATCTCCGCTTCCTGCAACCCCCCCAGCTCCACACCTGCACTTCCTGCCTCACCCCCCACCTGAAAATCCTCCCATGCTTACATTCCCTCCCGGCATGCTGCTATGTTGAGTAGTATTTTTGGGGGTTCTGTTGGTACGGATGGGATCTGCGGTCCCTCATCCGCCTGACACGGCATCAACACTCTGTGCCCTGCCCTCCCGAGTCTGCATGTCACTTGCGACTTCCCTGAACACCTGCCCTCCACGCCCCCTGTCCCGCCTGATCTTGGAAAGCCAGCACTTTCAGCCTCCCACCCTGCCCTCCCCTGATTGCATGCCCTCCCCGCCTGCCCTTTGCGCACCTGCCCTCCCTCCCCGCCCTCATGCAAGATATGGATTCGAATCGGATGAGCTTCCTCCGAGATGTGGGACAGTGCGCCTGGAGATTCACACGTGGTGCACGAAGCCGGCAAGGCAGTGATGGCTCCAGCGTGGCGCATTTTGCCGGCACGTTGACCGAAGTAAGGCTTTTGCTGACGTGGGGTTGGCATGTTTCTGGGCTCGGGGGTTTGCCTTTGGAGAATGCAGGCGATGAGGTGGAAGGGGTACGGAATGGCCAAGTGAATGCTCATCCCTGGGTGTTCCTGTACCTCCCTTTCTCTGCCTACCTGAAGCGCCGCACGGCCGAGATGTACAACACCGTGCTGTCGCAGAACAGCGCCGTATTGTCTCCCAGCATCCACTCCCATGCAGCGAGCGTCGCGAAGCAGATCCAGAAGCTGAGGCACTGTCAACCTCCCCCCTCCCTTCCTGCCCTGCACTTGCAGCACCCCTTGTGGTCCACGTTTTGTGCTCAACACAGCGTCAGTGTGATGGACCCTGGCTGCTGTTGCAGGTGCCCTAATTGATGCGATGCCAGTATAGGCCCTCGCGGCATGACGGAGAGGGGAGCGCCACGAAGGATGGTGCAGGCAGTGATGGGGTTGGGCGGCAGGGAGCTGCGGGAGGGCAGGCTGATGATGGGCCGCGTCATGGGGGGATGGCAGGAAGGAATATGCGCAAGGCGGCGGCTTCAAGCGCCGGCTGCGAGTCGGGTTCGTGTCCTCCGACTTCCGCAGGAAGGTGCGAAGGCTGCTGGGGCCACGGCCTGTCCAGACAATCCTCGGACTGTTGCGCAGCGCACTGGGTTGGCGCCGCTTCTGCCCGCTCGCCTCCGGGGAATGCTGCATGGGACTGGACTCTTTGCCAATGGAACATGTAGGCTCGTGTTTGAGGGTCGTCGTGGCACCGTACTATGCCCCCAGGGGCTGACACGGTGGTGTGACGTGCAGCCCACGGGCTCGATGGAAGATGTGTGGGGCAAGGGGGTGGGATGTGGGGGGACGTGGCGACTCGGGGGAGCAGGCCACTTCTTACCTCTGCCACCGGCTCTTCGAGCACTTCGATAGGTGCGCGCGGTCCCTCCTTGCTAGCATCCTCCGTGGGCTGCTCCTATGTCGCTCCCCAGCGCGCCCTCCCCTGAAGCACTCTCAGCGTCCCGGCTATAAATTCTTCAGGCCCTCCCGGCCAGCACCCGGAGTGTGCCTGGTTCATTGTGTTGAGGGGCAGACTGGGTCGAAGGGTCGAGGCACCAGCGGTGGTTACAAGCTATTGCGTGTCGAGGCGCCAAAGGTAGTTACAAGCTATTGCGTGTCGAGGCGCCGAAGGTAGTTACAAGCTATTGCGTGTCAAGGCGCCGAAGGCTCAGCGATTGGCCCGTTGCGGGTTCCCCAGGGAGGTGCTGGAGGTGTTCATCTATGCAACCTACCCCGACGAGGTATCAGCCTCCCCTCGTTTGCGACCTTCCCCTCCCCCCTCTCTCAGCTCGCCCGTTGTGCCACAATCTGTGGTCTGCGACACCCAAATGGACTCCTCTAGGTTTGGTGGTAGCTTTTCCGCGTCTGGGGATAGGTGGCCCAGCCCGGCTCAGGGATGGTTCGTGCACCTCTGCTCTTTATGTTTTAGAGCCAAAGCAAATTACTTACTTACCTTACTGACCTCACCTTACACAAACAAACCGCGAATGGCAGAGCGGGATGACGACGCTGTGTCAGCGTCATCCATCATAACGATAAAATATGAACGAAAAAACGAATGATGAGATGATCATACGATCAGATTTCATATGGCCCGCAGGCCTACTGGCCTAGTGGAGATCTCAAAATTGAGATCGACCAAGCCTGGTATCTGAAGGGGGAGAGGGGGGCGTGCTAACGCCTGGCAGAAAGGGGGCTCGGAATGGGTCAAAGTGATTCGCGAAGGGGCGGAGCACTACGTGGACCTCCACACGATGCCTGCGGAGAAGATGGTGGAGCGCATGCGCAAGGACAAGCCTGACATCCTGCTGGACATGGACGGCTACGCGAATGAGGGTGCGGCGTCGTTCTCCTCCGCCGCCCACGCTGGACCATCTGTGATCTCCAGCTCCTCTGTCCACCCCTCCAAACCACCCCTGTGACCTCCTCCATCTTTTGCCTGTGACCTTCCTCATGCAGCCCCCTTTAATCCCTTGCTGGAATTCAACCAAAACTGAGATGCCCCATCAAGGCAGCGTGTGGCACTTGTACTGCGTGCGGGAACCATCGTCATTGGTGCAACTTCACCAGCTTCCCCGAAACCCCTTCTCGACATGGTTTGGAGTGTTGTATGCCAATCGGAATGCCATCGACAATGCCAGCGTCATACGCGCCCCAGCCCCATGCTGTATGCAAATGCCAGTGACAACGCCGGCGTCACATGCGCACCAGCCCCGTGCTGCATGCAAACGCCAGCGTCACACGCGCCCCAGCCCATGCCGCCTGCAAATGGCGTGATATGCACGATCTGCATGTGTGTCAGAGGTGCGCCTGTGTGTGAGATGGGGTTCATGACTTGAAGGCTGTGAGCAGCTGCGAGCTTCCTTCCTGGCAGAGGGTGGGTGTGGGGGAGGGCGGTTTGGCTCAGGAGAGCGGGCCAACACACTCAGCATCGCCCGCATTGCTCCCATTCAGGTGGGTACGTGTGCGAATGGGTTTGGAATTCCTTTTGGTGACGGAGCCGAAACCAGAGAAAGAGGAACCCGCATCGTGGGATTAAACCATTTCACACACTGTTTGTAGTTGGCCGACGTTCACCAACCACCACTGCTGGAAGTACTAGCCACGGGCACTATAAGTCCGCCCGTGGGCATCCAGCTTGCTATCCAGTTTAGCAAGTCTGAGTCATCAGACCAATCAGACTTGCTTGGAGAGATCGGGTGGCGCCCCTGCCAGGCTCGCAGAAGACGCCTGAGAGAAGGGCACCCCAAGTCCCGCCAAGCCTCGCCGCGCCCCTCCCATGATGTGTTGTTGCCATGTCTGCACTTGTGTGTTTGTGGCTTATCCTTGGACCGATTCCTTTAGGGCACCACGTAGCCACAGAGTGCACTATGTACCTTCACCGGGGATCAACGAATTCAGCACACACTTTGGGACACTATCTTATCCGGATTCTCCGGAGCTCACTCGTGAAGAATGGGACCCCCTTAGCCTTACTGGGCCACTTGAGCCCCTCTGCAATTGCATCGCCGGCGCACTGTTGCTTTTGCCCCGGAAGCCGGTTCACCTCAGACTTCCAAGCTGCCCGAGCCATCTCCACTCGACCAAGCCTGCGCTCAGAACCACCACCTTGCTCCCTGCGTGGTCTCAAGAGAGCTTGCCTACCCGCCACACCTCCCGTGTTCCAAAGGATCGTTCCAAGGGGCTGAGAAGATAAACCAAATTGCTTCCTTCCGACCTTTCACGCCCACCACCAAACTGTGCCTGCAACCCCGACCCCCACCTCCAATTGTATGGCGACGAAGCCCTTGCGCTGGACACCCTGCGACTGAGTTGCGGTCTTGAGTAATGCACTCCACACCTGCACTGCAACTGTTGTTCTGCACCCTTCCAAGTTGGGGTCCCGTCCACACATACGCCTACGTGTCTCAAGCCCTCCCGATGGCCAACAGTTCTCATTTCAGGTTTTACCGGTCAAACCCAAAAAACCCTAAAATCACAAATGAATGACATATAAAACTATTGACATTGACATTAAAGTTAAAGAGGCAGCAAATGGGGGGGCTGTCACGTGGAGTGCATTTGTTTGGGTGGGGAAATGCCATCGGGCAGCCACGCTGAAGCCTGTGCGTCGGGTGTTGGGGAGGCTGGGGCGGTCAGATAATGTACTTTGTGTACATGGGCACCTTAGGCAGCAAGTACATCGACTACATCATCACCGACAACGTGGCAACTCCGCCGCACCTTGCACGTGCGAGCCCCTGCACCCGGCTACCTGCCCCTTGTGTGCGCGTGAGCAGATGTGAGGGACTTAGCGTGGCGCCGTGCCAAAGCGGTTGCGGCGCCCGGGGGAGGCCCTCGTGCTGACAGTCGCCCGCGCAGAGGCCCTCGCGCTGCCAGGCGCCCGCGCAGAGGCGCGCCGCCTTGAGGGCTTCTACGGTGCCAGGGCATTGAGGTATGCGATATATCCATCTAAATTTCCTTCAATTCATTCGAAGGTCACATTTCGTTTTGAGCGTTTACGTAGGCACTTAAATCATCCGGGTGAGGGCCGCTCCTCAGTTTTGTAAGCTTTTGCAATAGCCTATGTCTGAAAGGGGTCCGTGGAGCCGATCGGGAGTGCACTGTTGTTTTGAGGAAAAAAGTTGTGGTAGCCAGATCCACGAAAGTTGCGATACATGCCGATTATAGATCGGGTGCTTAGAATGCCGCTTTCATGAGGGGTGCAAGGGCGCATGACGAACCCCGAGGTGCAAAGCTGGGAGCCAGCATCCAACCAAAAGTGCGAAAAAGGGCTTTGGGCAAAACAGTTAGGTAGTCATGAGGTTGCAGAATATACTATATTGGAAATCCCCCCCCCTGGAAAATAAGGAAGACAGTAACAATAGGAAATGTCATAGCAAGCAGCATTTGCATGCCACCAGGGTTCGCTCACTTTGTACTAACACACGATGCCGCATGTTGGGAAATGATTGGCATATACTATCATCCATGCTGCTTTGCATGCGGTTTGAGATGTGTTGAAGTAGGTGGTATCTTGTCACGGCCCCGCTCTGTTCCCCTGATTATACGCTTCCCGTGCGGCCTCTGCAGACGGGCAGAAAACGTCCCCCGGGTCAGGTAGATTCCAGCTGTCTTGAGTGCGGCTGTAAAGTTCCGGAATGCTTCTCACATCCACTGGGATGATGGTGGGCTAGCTTTTGTCAGCGGGCCTCATGCCGGTCAGTGTGTGCGCGCTTTTACCTTGAACCGATTTGGGTGACAATCAGTACCCGATGGCCGGATTGCCGCAGACGAGGTATCCGCTTGCACGGTGGCCGCTATGGAGCTACTACTGAGCAGACCATGGGACGAGGAGCGTGGGTGGCAATGAAAGGGGAGTGGGGCGGAGGGCCTCAAGCAGTTGCGCATACTGAGAAGCTGCTGGTGATGCCGAGCACGTTCTTCCCAAATAGCATGCCGACCATGATGCCCCTTAACACGCCGGATCCTCGCCCACGCCACATCAGCCAGAACTGGGAGGGCCTGCCGGCGGGCCGCTTCGTGCTCTGCTCCTTCAACAAGCACCTCAAAATCGACCCCGGCCTCTTCCAGGCACCGCTCCTTGCCCACTCTGCCTCCCGACCCAGCTCGCCGACCTGCCCTTCCAGTTGCTTTGCATCGCTCTGCCTCATCCGAGGGTCTTCACATGCTGAGCTCGGCATCACCCAGCCTCATCCGAGGGTCTTCACATGCTGAGCTCGGCATCACCCAGCCTCATCCGAGGGTCTTCACATGCTGAGCTCGGCATCACCCAGCCTCATCCGAGGGTCTTCACATGCTGAGCTCGGCATCACCCAGCCTCATCCGAGGGTTTTCACATGCTGAGCTGGGGCAAACTGCTCGAGGACCGCTAGATTTGTGCAATGCGTGAGCTCCGTGTCATGGCTGATGTCCACGTGGCAGGCCTCGGGCGGCTCTCTTCTTCAAGCCTCGCGACGCCCCTTCCGTTTCGCGCTCCTTTGTGCTGCCATGTTCTTCTTCTGTCTTCCCCCCTCCGGACCTTCTCCCCCCTTCCTTCTGCCTCCACGACAGCCTCTCCCAATATCGACCCTGTCGGTAATGGCTGGCGGGAATGAGGAGCTGTTGCACAGGTGTGGCTTAACGTTCTGGTGCGGGTGCCTACGGCCGTTCTTTGGCTCCTGCGCTTCCCCGCGCAGTCCGAAGACGCGCTGCGGGTGCGCTTTGCCGGCCCTCCGCACTTGGCATCCTCCCTCTCCAAGCATGTCCACCCTGTTTGCCCCGTGCTCAGCTCACGATTTCTTTTGGGCGCTATGACCCTACAACTTTATTCATGAGCCACGCTCTTTGGATCTAACATTTAGGGTGTTACATACCTACAACTGTATCCACGAGTCACGCTCTTTGGATCTGACATTTAGGGTGTTACATACCTACAACTGTCGTCACAAGCCATGCTCTTTGGATCTAACATTTAGGGTGTTATGTACCTACAACTGTATCCACGAGCCACGCTCTTTGGATCTGACATTTAGGGTGTTATATATCTACAACTGTAGCCATGAGGCACGCTCTTTGGATCTAACATTTAGGGTGTTGCATACATAAAACTGTATCCACGAGCCACGCTCTTTGGATCTAACATTTAGGGTGTTACATACCTACAACTGTAGCCACGAGCCACGCTCTTTGGATCCAAGCGAGAGCTTGAGACAGTCATTTGGAGAAGTGAATTTGTCCCCTGCTGGAAGCATGTCCGAAGTCCAACCCGACCATGTGTTTCCATGATCCTCCGCCCCTCTCATCGCTTCGAACATGGTACAGCGCGGGGGGGCTCTGCAAGCATCTAAGATGCATCGACGATCCTTACTGCTCGTGAGGTGACGGCGCAATAGCTCCGTGGCGCGGCCTCAGTCTCAGGCGGCTCATCTTGTGTGATTTCAATTCATTGCGGAAGGGAAGAAGGAAAGGGGAGCATTCTATGGGGAGGGGTTAAGGGGGTCCGTGGTCGGGGGAGCATTCTATGGGGAGGGGTTAATGGGGTCCGTGGTGGGGAGCATTCTATGGGGAGGGGGTAAGGGGGTCCGTGGTGGGGGGAGCAGGAAATTGCAAACCAGCGACAGTATGGGTTGTCTTCGCGAATATTTTTCTCAAACTTCGTCGACAGCTGGCAGGTGCGAGAGGTCCCCAGCCTCCCAAGCCTCTCACTAAGCATTTGGCCCCCCAGGTCCCTACTTGCACTGGGCTAGGAACTGCAGGGGTGTGTGCTTACGGGGAGGGGAAGGGGCGATCCTCTTTTTTGGTTCAGGAGAACTTTCGGCGGCTGAAGCTGGCAGATCTGGTGCTGGACACCACGGTGTACGGGGCCCACACAGGTGTGTGCCCCAAGCTCCAGGCTGCGCGCCATCCGTAGAGCTCTTCGGCCATCAAAGCTGCTTCTGCCTCGGTGCTTGCCATCCTCCTTCCCAGGATGGGGGGGGCCAGTGGGCGTGCAGGCGCCGTGGATCGGAAGTGATGGGGGGGCCAGTGGGCGTGCAGGCGCCGTGGACGTGCTGTGGGCTGGGGTACCTTTGTTGACATGCATGGGCTCGTACTGTGGGGATACCTTGGATGATCACCAGAGTGTACCAGAAGAGGCGGGTAAGACCCCTCCACGACTCCCCCCCAATCCCCCATTATCCCATTGACTGCGATATGTGTGTGCGCACCTGGCGTTGTTACAGCCTATTGACTTGTAATACCCTATCCTGGACTCATGATCCAATGGCGGATGTGCTGGGCCTTACCAAGCAGCCACCTTCAACTTCGACCACATGGCCACCCGAGTGGCCTCCTCCATGTTGGTTGCGGCCAACCTCTCTCAGGTGACCCCGCCCCCCCCCCAACACACCCACACAATGCAATAGTGAGCTTCGGAGAATCCGGATGAGTGTCCCGAAGTGTGTGCTGAATCCTTTGATCCCCGGCGTGAGTACATAGTGCAGCCGGTCTTCTGCGGCTACTGTGTGCCAAAGGAGTCGGTCCAAGGATAAGCACAATGCAACTCGGGGGCAGAGGTGAACCGGCTTCAGAGACACAGCAGCAGCGCGTCGGCGGTGCAGTTGCAGAGGGGCTCAGGTGGCTCAGTAAGGCTTAGGGGGTCCCATTCTTCACGAGTGAGCTCCGGAGAATCCGGATAAGTGTCCCGAAGTGTGTGCTGAATTCTTTGATCCCCGGTGAAGGTACATAGTGTGCTCTGTGGCGTAAAGGAATCGGTCGAAGGGCATGTACACGGTAACAGTTGGATATGTTGCCAACATAGGTGCCAAGGGAGATGGCCATTAGGGGTGATCACTGTCACATGGCGCATCATCTCTTCTCTCTCAGAAGCGGCGACAGCATGTGGTGCGGTTGTCGAGAACAGGACTTGGTGGTGCACAATATGGAGGACTACTTCAACCAGGCTGTGCGCCTCGCCTCCGACCAACCATACTATGATCACGTCCACACACAGGTGCGTGATCCTTGCTCCGGATTTCCAGGCAAGGGCAGGCGCATGCTATCACAGCGGGCAAGGGCAGGCGCATGCTATCACAGCGGGCAAGGGCAGGCGCATGCTATCACAGCGGGCAAGGGCATGCGCATGCTATCACAGCGGGCAAGGGCAGGCGCATGCTATCACAGCGGGCAAGGGCAGGCGCATGCTATCACAGCGGGCAAAGGCAGGCGCACGCTTATCACAGCGGGCAAGAGCAGGCGCATGCTATCTCAGCGGGCAAGAGCAAGGGCAGGCGCATGCTATCACAGCGGGCAAGGGCAGGCGCATGCTATCACAGCAGGCGCATGCTATCACACAAGGGCAGGCACAGCGGGCAAGAGCAGGCGCATGCTATCACAGCGGGCAAGAGCAAGGGCAGGCGCATGCTATCACAGCGGGCAAGAGCAAGGGCAGGCGCATGCTATCACAGCGGGCAAGGGCAGGCGCATGCTATCACAGCGGGCAAAGGCAGGCGCATGCTATCACAACGGGCAAGGGCAGGCGCATGCTATCACAGCGGGCAAGGGCAGGCGCGGGACCTGGAGCATTCTCGGGCTTGCAGGCTCCTTGACATAGGTTAGCCACTGGGGATTTGGGCCCACGAAGCGTATCTGGTGAAGGAAAAGGAATCCACATTTCCGCGCCACTCGCGGCAACCACCTTTGAAGTCGTGCCATCATGCCATCCGCAGCTGGAGCTTGTGGGGTGGCAGCTGCTGGAGGGAGGCGCGGAGGCGTGCGCTGCGCAGGTGAAGGCGGCGCGCACAGAAGCAGGGGCGGTGTGGGATGGGCGGCAATACGCGAGACGCTTCACGCACTCTCTGCAGCTCGCATGGGAGAACCTGCTCAGCGGAGAGCCTCCGCGGCACATCTATGCAGGTCCTACCCAGCGACATCCTGTTGCACCATCCCCCCCCCTGCCTTGCGTGTTCTCTCCTGGCCACATACACATCCAACCCCAGGCCTCGTGGGCTCCTGCCCACTTGGCGCGCTTCTACAATGAGATGAATGCGATGTGTGTACCTTTGCTCGTGGGGATGAGTGTTGCTCCGCGTGGTGTTACTTGCACTGCCATGCACAGCCCTTTGTGCGTGTCCTCTCTGAGCAACCGGCCTTAGACCAACTCTGTGTTGCACCTACGCAGACAAGGAAAATCTGCTTCTGGAATAAGCGTGTCACAACCAAGTGTACCAGAAAATTTCGATTCAGACACGATTCGGAGATTGTATGTTTAAGCAAGCGACATTTTCATTGATTCCGTGCAGATGTCGCCCACAGACTGAGTTCTGTTGAACACAAACGGAATACGACTATTTGATTTTAGCAGATCACACATTCTTGCACCATTTGAGGGCTGTAGATTTCATCTTGACAATTTGCCTCAAGCTTGGCTTTTCAAACACATGACTGTACCCTGCATGTGCCACATGCTGCTGGTGCAGCTCTCGGACATTTCACATCCTTCATGTTTTTCTACTGACACCACTGTAAAAAACAGCATGATGCAGATAATCGAGACAATGTGGCTGCAACATGTTACCACAATTAACAATTGCGGAATCACTGCATTGTCATCGGAGGGCATTTTGATCAAACTCCAATACTGTTGTGTAGAACAAAATGCGTGTTTCAATCCACCGTGCAAGGAGATGCCGCATATGTGTGAAATTTTAAATGGGGTAATGCTAAAGTACCTTACTATAACTAGCTATATATACACTACTTGTCCCGGGGATAGTAGCTGAAAATCATAGCATCTGTGCAGATGATTCAAATTGGAGTACTTGGCTTCCTAAAAGGAGAAAATGCAAAATGCATGTTTGGTTCGAGTGAATAATTGATATTGCAGGCTATCACATGGATTGCGTGCCGTTTAGAAAAGCTTAATGAACAAAATATAACCCGCATTCCATACTACACTGCGGAAGCATAATCCAATTATATACTTCGTATATGTGTGGAAGATGCATATGTGTTAACGCGCAAACGATGGCTGAGCATGGTTGGGTGACTGTAGTTGAGAACCAATAGGAGAATGTTTATCTATATGCCATCAATATTTTGGCTCGTCGGTTTTCGGTCATAGCTGCGGTCAGGTTGCGGTCGTCGAGCGTTGTCGATCGTCGCGTCGGTCGGTGGTGCGTCGTCGTCGTGGCCGTGGCCGTGGTCGTGGTCGTGGCGATCGAGAGTCGAGCGTTGAGGCAGTGTTCAGACGAGGTACGTTGCTGTGGTGGTGAGTGCCGAGCCGCACTGAGCGATGACGTGGCAGCGTCGACTACGCTACTGCGACATTGAATTATGAGTAGCGTGATCATGAAATTTACGATGATTGAATTCAATGGATTTAGGTTTCTGATTTTTATTGTCGTTTGTCGCGTCGGACTGTGGTGCGTCGTGGGCGTGGTCGTGGTCGTGGTCGCGGCCGTTGTCGTGGTCGTGGTCGACAAATGTAGATGAGATGCCGCACCGAAACTCAGATGGCCTGCTGGAGATCTTCCTATATATATACAACGTATATATATTGAGATCGATAGTGCCTAATATTCGCACCGAAGGTACATATATTCCTCCCTCCAGAAAATGAAAAAGAAAGCACACAAATCTCCCCATCCTATAAATCATACAACGCATTATATATCTCATATGTGCCCGATTATGATCGTATATCTCAGGAACATGTACGCGCATAGCTGCAAACATACTTGACTGCACCTATCATCTAAGTCGGGTCATGCTTCAAAGGCTGAGTCGGAGGCGGAATCTGCTTTACACTTTTTGGGATGAACAGAGGAATCCCTAGAGGCTACATAACTCCCTAGAGGCTACAGAACTCTCGGCAACCATATTATCAACTGTGCCCGGCCAATATGGGCAAATTGACCCCAGATCTTCGGATCTTGCATACTAGATATTCGAGATTGTTCACGCCCGGATATCTGTGGCCTCATCTTGACCGAGGTCGCCTGCTTGCGCCAGCATCACCTTTCCGCATCGTCAGCGTCTTTGCATCTAAAGACGCCGCGCACCGCATATATACCGACCAGCGTGCGCCCCTGCAAGTTAGTCCGAGAAAGTGCAACACCCTGTGGTTCCGAAGGAACCTTTCCCGGGTAAACTATGCCCCGATTTTTGGGGGCGTATATATTATTTTTTTCCCACTTAGTCATTGTTGAATTCTCAGCTACTTGCATAACAAACAATGATAATTATCAAGTTATCACATAATGACAAGTATGCGGTTTAAATGCGGCTCAATATAAATTGCATACTCGACAACTTACATACTAGAATTATCAAGTTATCATATAATGACTAGTATATGCTATCAGTGGGGTTCTACCTTAACCTCTACCATCCCTCCACCATAAATGTGAGCTTGCTTTGGGCCGTGACGCGGGGAAAAAAGGTTTTCGAGGAATAGATTGGTGCTAATCGGGGAATAGAAATTCTGTCCATTTCTGGGGAATATATTATATGTCACGCGCACATGCGTCTACTATCACCGTTTGTATTATTTCCCCCCCACCCATCTGTTCACCTGTTCATCTGTTTCCCCCCACCCATCTGTTTGGTTATTGCAAACATGAGGAAGCCTCCGAAAAAGTACACTAGGGTGTGCCTTTCTTGCGATAAAGGCGTTGTACTAGACATGCCACGCGTGTTCACCGCAAAAAGGAACACCCTTTCTTCGAACTAACTGCCTTAAACGGCACAGGGCTTGATACATATGTCGAGAATTGTGGCTTTCGTTTCAAGCATAGTGCGTCCGTACAGGTATGGGAAAATCAGGATAGGGACCGTACACCTATATGGGGCTTTCAAAACGAGTATGTTTATATTGAACACACTGAGGGTATGCCTTGGGGCAAGCTTGTTCCAACTCGAGGGAACTTCAACTACCTTCCTTGCCAAAGACACTTGCTTACGGGCACCTTTCCACCTTTTCATTACAATAACGTGGTCGCTACTTGGCAAATGCAAGACATAATTCAACCCTTTCTAAACGTGCTTATGTCTAAACGTGCTTTCAACGCTAAGTCCCTATCCAGGGCCTTGTACTGGTTTTGCTTGCTTGCATGCCGTGAGCATCGTAGTGCGCACTATTGTTGGGCGGGCTCGCAAATTGCTATCAGGCAAAAAGGTAATACACTATGCAAGATTTGCAACTCTTGCGCAACTATGATCTTGGCGCATGACAAGTTTGCCGCTCTACGGTGTGAATGGTGTTGTATTAATAAGGACACAGGAGAAAGTTCTACTACGGTTTGTCGGGTTGACTCCCGGGGCTTGACTCCGGAATTCTTCAAGAACAACTTCTCCCCGCGGATACAAGTTCCTTAGATATATGTTGGTGGCCAACATATAGGATCTTGCTTCTTCTGTGTTCGATCGTACATTTTGTAAAACGTAACACAATATCGCACTCCAGTAAAGCCCGTGGAATTTATCCTATGTTTGCACCTTGCGTCAGATCTGAAAACTTTATGCGTGTCAGAGAAGCAGTACGGCGCTGTACGGCGACTCAACCTCGTAAACGGCATTTTCAAACCTACCTATGAATATGTTGTATTGGTGCGATACGTCGTGTTTGTCTGTGTGCCTACCTACCTCGCACATGTCGCTCATCATGCACGAAACGTAAAGGCACCAATCCCCGTGGACGCCGTGGTAACGCGCATCTACACACTTCAATAGTTCCCCAGCTAGCATAAAGATTTCCTTCTTCCAATATGGGTTGCTCTTCGAAACTAGAGGGTCGTATAGATATACGCCTCTGTTGTTGAAAACAGGATGCTTCAAGCTGAAAGCAGAAGTCCCGTCCTTCTTCTTGGAGAAACCCCACTGCTGCGCCATTCTCCCCATGTTGAACCACCAACCAAGATTCCAACCCACCTTCGGAGCCACGCCTTCTCGTTCATCGCGGTCGTCCTTTTTGTCACGTCTCTCGATGCGCTTGCACGTTTCAGCATGCAACACGGATTGTAGCTCTCCGCACAACGCTTTGAACCTAGGCGAATCGCTAACTGGAAGTCGCTTGCGCCTGTTTCCGCGAATCCCACAATATTATCCCTCTACTCAAGAAAGAGGCCACGGTAAAAGCTTCACCAGCATAAATGAAAGGTGCGTTGCCCTTGCTTTCCATTCCCTTGTAAAGTTGTGTGTGGAACTCTTGGGCTTTTTTGCTATCAATTCTTTCGCTTCTTCTGAGTTGAAAAAACGTACCACGCTTCCACGTCTCCTAAGCTGCGGTCATAACAGGGGTATTTCGCAGGGGTTAACAAGATCTTCAGAGCTAACTTGTTAAAACAGTCAGCTCTATTATCTCCCACCACTGGTCGCTCGAAAGAGTGCAACAATTTCAAACAAACCACGGACGCCTTTGAATTAAGGCACGCTGCTAATAACGGTTCGCACAAACCTCTTGCATAAGGTAAAGACGACGCAATTACGTTCATCTTCGGTTTGAAAATTTCCCAGTCTAGTATTGCTAAATCAAGTTGTCTTATCCCTTTTGCAGGCTTGTGATCGCTAAGGAAAATAGTCTTGGGCTTGAACGCCACAAGATTGTCGTAGACATACCGCGGTGCTTGTCCGCAGCAGAAATCAAGTAGCCTTAGGCCTTTGAAACTTTCTTTGAAAAAAGCTAGCAGTGGTGTGTATTGCCCTTTAAGAGTGGGATAAAAACTTATAGACTTGCAACAATTGCGTGGTAAATCTATTGTAAAAGGATAACTTAAAAGGCGCGCACACCTCGTGGATAGCGCACTGCGCTTTCTTTTTGTTGGCATTTTGTGTTCCACTACTGTCTCTTCCACTTGCAACTCCTCATGCTCAAGCTCTACCTCTAGCTCTGGTTCGGGCACCTCCACATGCGTCGCCTCTGACTCCTCCTCCTCCGCCACATCCTCCAACTCTTGAGCCTCCGAAACATTTTCAGATATCGCGCTTCTTGTTATCTTGTCTACCCACTTGTCGAATGCGAGAACTCGACTATGCTTGGCACAACATGTGCCAACACCACATGCCGTGCCAAGCGCGGCGCTCTCCACAGGGCGAACCATCAATAGCGCTTTGAAAACCATTGATATTCCCCCCTGCTTAATCGAATACGTATCGTTGAAAATATACCCACAATACGCTTCGAAAATCGTTGACAAGTCTACGCGTCCGTAGTCGTAGCCTGTTTTCCCATCCTTATACTTAACAGCTTCTGGCCAAAACTCTGGCTTGTTATCGCCTAACTTCGCATATAGTCCTAATAATAGACGCGCGAGTACTTTGCGAAAATCCTGTAGGCTAGGCTCTTTCGCATCGCATATATAGTTACACTTTTCTTTACGCATATTTCCGTTTAGATTTCATGTAGGAACGAACCTTACTTTTCGCTAAGTATTTTCTCTAAGTATTTTGAGACGTGTTCCCAAAGTGACAAAAAAAACCGTTCGATTCGGAATCGAACGGTTTTTTGTCACTTTGAGAACACATCTGATAATACTTAGAGAAAATACCGTACCCGTCTTTTCAATATTTTTTGGGAAGTCTTTTCTCCAAGTATTTTCTCTAGCCCGTGAATTTTCACAGCCGTGAATTTCAGATTCACGGCCGTGAATCGCGGCTGCGCTGCGTTCGGGAGGGCCTAAACCGTGCGGTGCATGGGGTTCGGGAGGGGCTAAACCGTACGTTAATGTGAGTATTGAAGTCGGCTTGGTGACAACACGCGCTATGGTCGACGACCTGTATGGTATTTTCTCTAAGTATTATCAGACGTGTTCCCAAAGTGACCAAAAACCATTCGATTGGCAATCCAACGGTTTTTGGTCACTTTGGGAACACGTCTGATAATACTTAGAGAAAATGCTTAGAGAAAATCAAGGTTCGTTCCTTAATAAACCCTACAAGGAAATATCGATAAATCTAGTCTTCACCCGCAAATAAAAGAATGAATCGAGTAATAAATAGGGACGAGGATTATCAATCTTCCAGAGGCTACCTACCCGCCCCATACAATTGCATAGCCCTTTGGCAGAAGCACATCGTGGTGCGCGGGGAAGACGAGAACCCTACCAAGGATCCCCACTATGGACTCACTCGCCCCAACAAGCGGTGCGAGTTGGATAAGGTCCGCATATGCATGGTGGAGTATGGGGAGGCTGGCGTGCGGCCATTAGAGTTTCCTTTCGATTGGTTCCCAATGCTCGACCAGTTCGCTGTCGACAACCGCAAGCAGGGTGCGTGGGTGTGGTGTGGGGAGAGCGCAACCACTCGCATCGTTTTCCACGACCATGGAAACGACGATGATGGAAACATAAACTCGACAGAGAACTTCACCTCCCTTGTGTCGTACAAGTTGTGCACTAAGTGCACTAAAACTTGTCAGAGGATGGTGCAGCCTCTCGAGAGGCACGAGCGCAATGCAAGTTTGAATATTTATGAACGTTTGAACGTCGAGTTCGAGCTAATATAGGATATAACAAATTAGCAAAGACTAGTAGCGATAACGAGCAAATACAACAACTAATATTTGTTTGCAAAAACAAGTAATAATATGTATAAACTTGTACGTTGTAAGTGTACATGTTTTTTCACCTATTGAGCTGGTGTCTAAGCATGGCATACACGTCTCGAAAGTAAAGCATTATGTAAGCCTATTATGCACGCTTTCGCTTGGCTCGTCCCTTCCCTAGGGGTCCCTTCGCGGCATTGTCTAAGGCTTTCTCAACATCGCGTGCCAAAACCTTCAGCACTTTCTTATGCTCCTCGTCCACCGTGGGGGAGAGGTCTGTGCCCGCTAGAAAGTACTTCACGAACTCCTTCGTAACGATGGAAGTCGAGATAACCCCAATGTAAGGCCGAGTTCACGGGGTTCAGCTGAAAATCAGGGTCGTAGGAAGCCACGCCCTTCAACGCCAAGTTCGCGGAGAACACCACCCGGGGCGTGCCATCCGCATTGGCCACCCCTTGGTGTACCCCTCCCACCACCGCGCAGTCGCCCAATCCCACTTTCTCCTTTCTCCCAAGAACGTTCCTCGCAAACGCGTCGAGGGTTTCCTTCGAGAGCATGAGGGCACGCTGCTCGTGGAATTGGACATCGCAGTCCAATTGCAATCTCTCTTGCGTCGATTGGCCTAGGAGGTCAACCGACGCATCGAAGGACGGGGTTGGTGCACAACACAACCTTGTTGGGGAGGATGGGCCAAGGTAGGCCACAATGGCCAAGTGATGTGCGCGTTCGGTGAGAGGTTGGTTTAATGGCTGGTCCAAGTGCCATGGTTGCCACCCCGTAAGGGAGGAAAGGACGTTATCGGGCTCCCCCGGAGTCTTCTGAACGAGATTGTCGTTTATTAAGAAAGCTGGGTTCTCCGTTCTCGAAGGTGTACTCGTTACGTAAACTTTTCGAAACCGTGGCTTCCAACTCGCGTACAAAAACGTTCAAGTGCTTGCGATCGTCCTCTGTGAGGTAGTTCTCGTAGAAGTCGGTCGGCACTCCCCCCCCCGTGCTTTGCGGACTCGTGGAACACCTCCAACTTTGCTCCAGTGAGGGTTACGACCCCAGGAGGAAGATGTTTCCAATCCGGGACCTTGTTCAAGGCTTCCCGCCACATACTAGAATACCGCCTTTCGAGATGTTGTCGCGACTCTTCTGGTAAAGACACCACGAAGGTTTTGCGAAACCTATAGCTCGCGTACGATCTAAGTCGTCCAAAAAGGTTTCCTTGACGGCAGCCTCTTTCTTTTTTTGTTGACCGCTGCATTTTGCGCATCTCAACTCGCCCTTGCCTCTTTTAGATCGGGTGCATGGTTTGCCCGCGTGGTCCATAGTCGAGGGATCTTGTTTGCATTCAATAAGCTTTCCCATCTTATTTAATTGGCCGCATTCGCAACGTGAAGCTTGATTCAAGTCCATATTTGTTTAAAGATCGGGTTAGGTATTAGGCTTTGGTAGGTTTACTAAACGAGGAAGTCGCTACACTAGCCCGAAATTCACGGCCGTGAATTTAATAATATATAGGCCGTGAATCGCGGGTGCAGGGCGTTCGGGAGGGCCTAAACCGTACGGTGCATGGGGTTCTGGAGGGGCTACGTACGTTTATATGAGTACTGAAGTGGGCTTGGTGACAACACGCCATATGGTCGACGACCTGTATGATATTTTCTCTAAGTATTATCAGACGTGTTCCCAAAGTGACAAAAAAACCGTTCGATTCGCAATCGAACGATTTTTTGTCACTTTGGGTACACATCGCAAAATACTTAGCGAAAATACCATACAGGTCGTCGACCATAGCGCGTGTTCAGTTGTTGTCACCAAGCCCACTTCAGTACTCGCATAAACGTACGTAGCCCCTCCCGAACCCCATGCACCGTATGGTTTAGGCCCTTCCGAACGCCCTGCACCCGCGATTCACGGCCGCGTGAATCTGAAATTCACGGCCGCGTGAATATTAAATTCACGGCCGTGAATTTCGGGCTAAAGAAAATACTTAGAGAAAAATATTGAAAGGACTTGTACGGTATTTTCTCTAAGTATTATCAGACGTGTTCCCAAAGTGACCAAAAAACCGTTCGATACCGAATCGAACGGTTTTTGTGTACCAGGCACACACTTCTGGTAACTTATACATATTTTTCTCTTTATTTTTCTTTCTTTTCTTTTTATGTTTTCTATTGTTTTTGGTGTATCACATAGGCTTCTAGCCTTATATTCCACAGTTTATTTGCATGACATATACTGGCTATACAGCCTAGCAATACTATCACTTTTCCGATATATGTATGGTCTCGAACCTATAACATCATATCCTTATGTATAGTCTTGGCGCCATGCCTAATCCTAACATGTAAAACTTGTCCTTAATTCATTCTCTTGATCAACACTAACTGAGGTCCACTTTTCCAAGCTTCCCTTTCAACATGTTGCTCTCTAACAATCACTAGCAGGATTCCTGTATTGGCATCTGCCATCGACCAATCATGTGCACATATATGCCTGATTCTGGTACTCCTCCACCAATCATCAGGCAGATCACGATATTGCCATTGCAGATCTTTCTGGAATCCACCAGATCCTCAATATAATTATTGTCATTGCAGATCTTCTCCTGAAATCTGCCTTGCCATCAATTATTTCTTCATACAGCTGTGACCGGCATGCAACAAGGCCCTTGCAGCATGCAACCACCCGTCACCAGCATGCAACCTGGCATATGTAGCATGCAACCTGGTCTCTGTTGCATGCAACCTGGCCTCTGTGGCATGCAACCAGACATCTGTAGCATGCAACCTGGCCTAGCATGCAACCTGGCCTCTGTCGCATGCAACCTGGCCCCTGTGGCATGCAACCCGACATCTGTCGCATGCAACCTGGCCTCTGTCGCATGCAACCTGGCCTCTGTGGCATGCAACCCGACATCTGTAGCATGCAACCTGGCCTCCATGGCATGCAACCTGGCCTCTGTAGCATGCAACCTGACATCTGTAGCATGCAACCTGGCCTCTGCCTCTGTAGCATGCAACCTGACATCTGTAGCATGCAACCTGGCCTCCGTGGCATGCAACCGGGCATCTGTAGCATGCAACCAGGCATCTGTGGCATGCAACCAGGCATACGCGGCATGCAACCAGGCATCTGTATCATGCAACCACTCGTCGGCAGCATGCAACCAGATCTCTGTAGCATGCAACCCCTCTGCTCGTACCTCCCGGTACAACTCCTCCCCCCTCAAGAGCGGCCTATCTCCCGATGCCGCTCCCGGTGTCTTCAGGTATCAAGCTCCCCGAATTGAAGATGGTGGAAGAGATGACGCAGTAACGGAGCTGGTACGGGGTACACGGCGTGAGCATCTCGCGCCCCTGGTTGCTGTGAAGACGATGGTCCAAGCTGAGCAGTCTCAGGGTGCCCTCCGGTGGCCCATTTACATGCGCAAGGTGTCCGCGAGGTGCACTCCAGCAATGGCGTTGGTGGAGGTGAGCTAGTCCAGATACATGTCGGCTTACGATATCGCTCTCCATACTTACAGTAGGTGCAAAAAAGAGGTTGTGGCAGTTTACGAACCACCGACCGCAACCGCAGTGCATTCGGGTATCTTCCCTCAGGGTTTTCAAGAAACCAGTGCTTGGGCTTCAAGTACTCAATAGCATCCAGGGTGCATTTCACACTCTTGTCTGCTCCTTCCAGGTCAGGAGGACCTCCCCCTACCAAATAGGGACGGGTCCATGTGATTCATAAATCACATGGACCCCGCATGGACCTCACGTGGACCCCCGTGGACTTGGAATGGACCTCGCATGCCCCAAATGGTCAGACATTTCTCCCTAGGGGTCCATATGGGGTCCACTGAAGGTCCATGTGGGGTCCATACGGTTTTCAGTCACATGGACCTCACATGGACCCTCCCTACGGGTCCATGTGGGGTCCATGTGATACCTCTTAGTGTGTACGTAGCATGTGGACCCGACATGGACCGGTGAGGGCCACATGGGTCCGATGGTCAGACATTCCTACGGGTCCATGCGACGCATGGACCTCGCATGGACCCGTAGGGAATGCATCACATGGACCCAGCATGGACCCCTCGCTCGATGGGTTCATATGATTACCCGGCAGGTCCATGTGGTATTTAGGCGGGTCCAAGCGATGATCTAGCGGGTCCGTGTGAGTATTAAGCGGGTCCGTATGATTATCCGGCGGGTCCACGTGGGCATTAAGCGGGTCCATGTGATTAGTATGTGGGTCTATGCGATTATTCTGCGGGTCCATGTGATTATTTTGTGGGTCCATACGATTCTTCGGCGGGTCCATGTGGGTATTAAGCGGGTCCATGCGTTTGTAAAACGGGTCCATGTGCTCTGCAAGCGGGTCCATACGGTTATTTAGCGGGTCCATGTGATTATTTTGTGGGTCCATACGATTATTTTGTGGGTCCATACGGTTATTCAGCGGGTCCATATGATTATTTTGTTGGTCCATATGATTCTTCGGCGGGTCCATGTGGGTATTAAGCGGGTCCATGCGATTGTAAAACGGGTCCATGTGCTCTGCAAGCGGGTCCATTCGATTATGATGTGGGTCCATACGGTTATTCAGCGGGTCCATGTGATCATTTTGTGGGTCCATACGATTATTCGGCGGGTCCGTGCGGGTATTAAGCGGGTCCATGCGATTGTAAAACGGGTCCATGTGCTCTGCAAGCGGGTCCATGCGATTATTATGTGGGTCCATATGGTTATTCAGAGGGTCCGTGTGATTATTTTGTGGGTCCATACGATTATTCGCGGGTCCGTGTGGGTATTAAGCGGGTCCATGCGATTGTAAAACGGGTCCATGTGATCAGCAAGCGGGTCCATGCGATTATTATGTGGGTCCATATGGTTATTCAGCGGGTCCATGTGATTATTTTGTTGGTCCATACGATTATTCGGCGGGTTCGTTTGGGTATTAAGCGGGTCCATGCGATTGTAAAACGGGTCCATGTGCTCTGCAAGCGGGTCCATGCGATTATTATGTGGGTCCATATGGTTATTCAGAGGGTCCGTGTGATTATTTTGTGGGTCCATACGATTATTCGCGGGTCCGTGTGGGTATTAAGCGGGTCCATGCGATTGTAAAACGGGTCCATGTGCTCTGCAAGCGGGTCCATTCGATTATTTTGTGGGTCCATACGGTTATTCAGCGGGTCCATGTGATCATTTTGTGGGTCCATACGATTATTCGGCGGGTTCGTGTGGGTATTAAGCGGGTCCATGCGATTGTAAAACGGGTCCATGTGCTCTGCAAGCGGGTCCATTCGATTATTTTGTGGGCCCATACGGTTATTCAGCGGGTCCATGTGATCATTTTGTGGGTCCATACGATTATTCGGCGGGTTCGTGTGGGTATTAAGCGGGTCCATACGATTGTAAAACGGGTCCATGTGATCAACAAGCGGGTCCATGCGATTATTTTGTGGGTCCATATGGTTATTCAGCGGGTCCATATGATTATTTTAGTATACAATGCAATTATAAACAATATTTACAAGTGAAGTGGTCAGGACGGCAAAAACAGTACGGCAGTTCTACACAAAATGATTGCTATTCTTCGTCACCACTATCATACCCTGCCCTTGCCCCCTCCTCGTCTTGCGCATCTTCGTCTTGCGTATCCTCTCCATTCCCATCCGAGGGCCCATCACCATTCTCATCACCATCCCCGCCATCCCCGGACGCCTCCATGTCCTCCACCACCTCCCCGGCCTGCTCGGCCTGCTCGGCCTCCTCGGCCTCCTCCGTTACAGCTGCCTTGCCCTTTTTCCTCTTCTTTTTCTCGGCTTCGTCGCCCCCATCCGCTCTCCTCTTGGCCTTGCCGAGCATCTCCTTTGCCGCCTTTTTGCGGGCCTCCTTGGCGGCGTGGCTGGCAGTACTTCGTTCGGAAGCTTCCTTGGCGCTCTGCACCTTCATACCAGCAAATACCTTAGAGGCATTTTTGCTGAGCTTGACGTTACTGACTGGCATCCTGCATACGTAGACACACCACACCTCAACACAGTACACAGAGTATACTGGGGCAGGGTTGGGGCGACACGTGGGACCATACAGGACATACGGGGGCGGGGTGCAGGCAGAACACCGGACCGTGCGGGACCCAGGTTTACAGAGGTGGGGGCAAAACGTGCGAACTGAAGGGTTACTTACCACACCAGGATGCCTGCCTCCATTATCGACTTGCCGTCGTGCTGGAGTTCTGTTTTGTTTATTTTTTTCTGAGTTGGAGGGGAGAGCGAGCAACTTCGTGATGGATTGCTCGTGCATCGCAAGGATGCGGTCGTGATGGTCCCCGGGCTCGCCCTTCTCGTCGTGGGGGGAAGGTTTTACTCCGAACTTGAGCAAAACCTCCACGACGTCCTTGGGGATATTGCCCCCCTTGGCAATATTCACACTGCTCCCCCCGGGGACCCCCTCCACCACCCCATAACACAACTCGAACCGATCGTTGTCGTAGTCGAGGAGTGAGGAGGCGAACTCCTCGGGGAAGGGGGTAACGGATTTGGAGCGGATGCGGTGCACGGCGACGAATGACCCGAGCACCAGTGTGGAGTCATCCGCCTGCGACCCAGCCCCAAACCAATAGCAGTCAGCGACATCGTACCCACACTCACACACTGCAGTTCAGCTGGAGCGGCCCTACCACACTGTGGGTCGGTCCAGCGTGGGTTCGGTACGAGGGCTAAACGTGGCCCCTGTACCGCACCAAACGCAATTGGGGAGTTTGGGAGTTTTGGGAGTTGGGGAGTTTTACAATGGGAGGCCCTTAAAAAATTGAAAATTTTACCGAATCTAGGGTTTAAGATTTTCCCGAGTTCAATGTAGTTTTATTTAATTTTCCGGTTGTTTTAGGGTTTAAGAAATATTCCGAAACTTTACCCAAAAAATCATCTTTTTCAGCCTGAATTAAGGAAGATTTTTGGGGATTTTTGTGTTACGAAAACATAAATTTCCAATTGAACTTGTACAAAATTTGCCGCATATTTGAGCTTCAAAAAAATTTCCGAGAATCGATAGCAAAATGATACCTTTTACCTGATTTCATGAAATGTATTTTTTGGGGTTCATCCATGAACCCCAACGATTTTTTTATGTTTTTTTTATGAATTCATGCCTTTTGGGGGTTTCGAAAATTTTCGGAATTTTGGTTAAAAAAACCTTAATTTTTTAAAAAGCGGCTTTGAAGGCGAGAGTGCAA
>LGRX02001844.1:0-19757 GCA_001247695.2 Cymbomonas tetramitiformis | reverse complement strand
AGGTTTGCAATCCCGCCGCGGACACCAAGTGCTTCTGCACCATGCGTTCCTTCTTGAACTGGCTTATCATCAGGCCCCCCTCTTTTACTGACAACTCCGTCTGAATAATCAGGCGCAGATACGTGTCCACCTTGTCGAACTCCGCCTCCCCCGCCAAGCCGCCCAAGTTAATCCAGAACGTCATACCCATGGATTTGGCATTGTGGAGAAACTGAGCTTCTTCCACCAAAATGCCTGCCCCTTTAGACGAGCCCGCTCCGTGGTCCCCGCCTCCTCGTTGCACCTCGTCTTCCATCTGCAAGTAAAAAAAACATTTTAGAATGTCTTAAAATATAGAAAAGGATGCTTTGGGGGGGTAAACACTGTTTGAAGCAAAAGTAAAAAGTAATTTACCTGTCGGTTGGAGGTGCCTTTTTTGCCAGCTTTCTTGGCGGGTCCCTTAGCGGGCGAAGATGAGGCCTTGCGCTTTTTGGTCTTCGAAGCCAAAGGGTTTTTCATGCCCTTCAGGTCAAACCTTCTGTAAGCCTCCATGATCTTAACGCAGAGGTCCCACGTCTGCGGCCGGAAATTGGCAATTGTCCAGGGCATGAAGTAGTGGTTGATTTGCACGCCGCCGAACACAGAATGCTTGGACATCGCTACTTCCTTCACATGCGTCTCCATCGACTGGTTCAAGTGAGACATTACGGGGTACCAACTTGTGACCCGATCGAGGTGAGCGTTGATGTCATCCTCCAGCGTCTTCACCGTCACGGCTGCCTCAGGGAGGGTCTCAAGGTCTCCCTCGCGCTCAGACGTCTCCACATCCTCGATGTACTGGAATCCCTTGGGATATTTCTCGATATCCGGGACTGCAAAACCATGCTCTGATTCGAACTCCGCCATTTTTTGCACCAGCCCTCCGACCTCGTAATACCCAGGTTGATAAGAGGTACCCTCTTCGGTGTCCTCGGGGACACCGGCGACGAACTCGGAGATCAACGCATCTCGGTAAACCTTGTACACGACCCCATTCTTTTCGAAAAGGGTCGAACGAAGCCCTTGCATGAACTGAGTGTGGTCTTTGCCTTTCGTCTTCTGGTCGATTTGGTTCTGCATCTCGCCTAAGAACCGAATCATGTCAGGCGTGAGACCGATGTAGATCTTGCTCTCGAAGAACTGGAAAGCTATCTCCAACGGGATTTCCTCGTGACACTCGTCGGTGGCTTGATAACAGTGCTGGTGCCCAAAAACCTTGCCTCTGTATTTCCCCGCGAGAGCTTTTTTTATGGAGAATTCGGCACGGGTTTTGACATCGTCGATCGCAACAAGACCCGCATTGAAAGGGGCCCACGGGTTCTCCTTCCTGCTGTTCTTGATCTCGTTCACCCAGCCCCTCTCTTGATCCCGGCAGGCCTCGTACCCCGTCGCGTGGTACAGGCATCCAATGGGGAGACGAAACACACTCCCTTGCTCCGCCGCCTCGTCGGTCGACATCGGGTTCGGCCACCGGTGCTCCATCTCGATTTGCCTGCACAGCTTTGCTTTCTCCTCAAAATCCATCTTTGCTGCATGCTCCACCGTTAGCTTAGCGTGCCACCCATGTGCAGCCACCTCGGCTGCCTTCCTTGCCTCAGATGGGGTGGCCACTTGAGACATATCCACATTGGCGCCCGCTCCAGTAAAAGCTCTGGAGCCACCAGGTCCTTGAAGGGCGCGTTCGGCAGCACGCTGCACATCCGTTCTCCTGGCAGCCTGGGACAAGACGAAACTGTTCATTAGCTAATGAAAGCCTTCCGCCCCGGTCAGGGCTCAGGGCGCGCGGTTCGAGGCGGAAGGCGTTCATTAGCTAATGAACGCCTTCCGCCCCGGTCAGGGCTCAGGGCGCGCGGTTCGAGGCGGAAGGCGTTCATTAGCTAATGAACGCCTTCCGCCCCGGTCAGGGCTCAGGGCGCGCGGTTCGAGGCGGAAGGCGTTCATTAGCAAATGAACGCTTTCCGCCCCGGTCCAGGCGCAGGGCGCGCGTTTCGGGGCCGAAAGCGTTCATTAGCTAATGAACACTTTCCGCCCCGGTCCAGGCGCAGGGCGCGCGTTTCGGGGCCGAAAGCGTTCATTAGCTAATGAACACTTTCCGCCCCGGTCCAGGCGCAGGGCGCGCGTTTCGGGGCCGAAAGCGTTCATTAGCTAATGAACACTTTCCGCCCCGGTCCAGGCGCAGGGCGCGCGTTTCGGGGCCGAAAGCGTTCATTAGCTAATGAACGCTTTCCGCCCCGGTCAGGGCTCAGGGCGCGCGTTTCGAGGCCGAAAGCGTTCATTAGCTAATGAACGCCTTCCGCCCCGGTCCAGGCGCAGGGCGCGCGGTTCGAGGCCGAAAGCGTTCATTAGCTAATGAACGCTTTCCGCCCCGGTCCAGGCGCAGGGCGCGCGTTTCGAGGCCGAAAGCGTTCATTAGCTAATGAACGCCTTCCGCCCCGGTCCAGGCGCAGGGCATGAAAGGGACGTACCGAAGCCTCTACAACAGGTATTTCGCCAGCAAGTCCGATGTCATCGATCACTGGCGCTGGCCTCCTGCTCTGCCAGAAAGAAGCTGTAATCGACGCTTTCCACGCCTGGTTTACATAGCTCGCTAGATAGAATTCTTTGCTTTTTTTTTTCTTCTGCTGCCCTTGTTTTCAAACTTTGAAAAGCCAAAAGCCGATTTGTGTGCTTTGGAAGGCTTAAGGTTTCCTCAAAGTTTGCGCTGTCTAATTCGATCACAGTAAGCTTTCTGTTTCTGTAAGCGACGAAATACAGAATTGGAGTCTGGTTCTCAATGATACTGTACGCTACGCGTTTCTCAGGAAGGAGGCTACCCCCGAGTACAGTCGAAGAGGTAAATTTAGGAAAACTAAAAATTATTTCTTCATTTTCCTCGGCAGGGTCATCAGAGTGAATCAGTAATTGCAAACTGTCCGGAGGATCGTCGGCTTCAAGGGTTCGATATTCTAACAATGCTCCACTTGTTACCAAGATAGTGCTGGAAAATATGTTGAGCCCTCAGTGCTTGAAATGTTTCGAGTGTCGCCATTGCGAAATGAGAGAAATTGGCTGTCAACTGTGAAAGGGGTGTGTGTGAATGAACTTTGAAAAAGTGATGTAACTTTAGCACAATAATAAAAGTCATTTCTGGCGGCTAAAAATGACATGTCGAATATCGATGTCAATTTTAATCAAAAATGACATGCGCTGTCGCTTTTTGATTCGGTCTGTTCAGATCAAAGATATGATTTTAAGATATTCTGGTGTCATTTGCGCTGAAATCGAGGATCGATCGATTCAGTAAGATAGAAATTCTTGGTTGACTCGCAAGTCTATATCATTTTTAGAACGTAAAAACGGCTTCATAAGCTAATGACGGCTAATTTTGACGAAAATATGTTTTCTATTCCTTTCGATGAAGGTTGCGAGATTATCTGCAAACCGTGCCCGGGAATAGTTATTGAAGATTCCATGGAAATAGGGGCTGACTTTTTCAATCATGAGCCAATTCCAAGCACAGCCCCAAGCGCGAATACGCAATTGGTTCTTTGGAACGCGCCTTTGACGTGTAGATCGGAAGTTAGCTCTAATTCTTCACGCGTTTCCGGGTCACGCGCTTTGCGCGAAATTGACTTACAAGAGATAAAAAGCAGACTTGATACAGAATTTTCAGAGACAAGTTTGGACTTGAGGAATGAAGACCCTCTTGTTTGTTTAAATGGTGAAGTAAACGAGCAGATTGTCGTGCGCAAACCGTACGAATCCGACATACGCAAGAAACAATATACGGGCGTAATTAGTATTAAGCAGCGACGTTTGCAGGCTGACAGTATATCAATGGCAGAAACAATTAAGTGCAATTGCAAGTCGCACTGCTGTCTATCTTTCTCATCCGCAGATATTCAGTCTTTTCGCGAAAATATTTTCAGTATGTCGCAAAAAGATAGAAAGGAATACTTCATCAAAGACTTGCTAAAAAACAGCTTTCGATCTGAGGACAAGTTCGACTTCAAATACTTTTTGGGCAAGAAGCAGGTATGTTTTTTTTTTTTGAACTCGTTCATTAGCTAATGAACGGCCTCTGGCCAAAGCGCGACTCACAATTAGACACTTTGGCTACGGGAACCGTTCATTAGCTAATGAACGGCCTCTCGCCAAAGCGCGACTCACAATTAGACACTTTGGCTACGGGAACCGTTCATTAGCTAATGAACGGCCTCTGGCCAAAGCGCGACTCACAATTAGACACTTTGGCTACGGGAACCGTTCATTAGCTAATGAACGGCCTCTGGCCAAAGCGCGACTCACAATTAGACACTTTGGCGGCGGGAACCGTTCATTAGCTAATGAACGGCCTCTGGCCAAAGCGCGACTCACAATTAGACACTTTGGCTGCGGGAACCGTTCATTAGCTAATGAACGGCCTCTGGCCAAAGCGCGACTCACAATTAGACACTTTGGCTGCGGGAACCGTTCATTAGTTAATGAACGGCCTCTGGCCAAAGCGCGACTCACACATAGACACTTTGGCTGCGGGAACCGTTCATTAGCTAATGAACGGCCTCTGGCCAAAGCGCGACTCACAATTAGACACTTTGGCTACGGGAACCGTTCATTAGCTAATGAACGGCCTCTGGCCAAAGCGAAATTTTTCTTGGACCTTGTGATAGATTGTGTAATGTCATCACAGGAATGTGGAATATTGTATCATAAATTTCTAAATAAATTTCTTAAAGTACATTCGCGACGCGTTGGTCGAGTTGGTACGGCGCTAGGCTATGAACCTCGCACTCGTGGGTTCGATTCCCACTGAGGGTCTAGGTTGCGCAGATTTAAGGCGTGGTTTGGAGAGTGCTGACGAGCATGCGACGGCCGTCCCGCCTGCAGACGTGCAGTGTTGGGGGTGTCTCCCAAGCGTCTTAAATTGGCATGACCTACCAAAACCCTTATGCATTTTCTAGATAATGTGTTATTAATTTTTGAGTGACGGTTTTTTTTTGTAACAGGTGTGCTTTAAGTTCTACTATATGGCTTACGGCATCAGCTACGGGTATCTTCACGACTGTCGGACACGCGTGCTCGAGGGCCGACACACGTTTGTTCATGGATTGACGTACGAGGAGGACAACCGCAAGATTTCTCTGAAACGCGAGTCGGTCGTCGCCTGGCTCAAGAAATACGCCGACGAATACGGACAACACCAACCTGACAAAGAACCGATTCATCTTTCGGATGGATTGACCATCGAAGAGCTGTGGGACGAGTACAACGAGGGCTTGCAAGAGAATGAGGAGAGGAAAAATGCTCTCTCAGTTACTTCTACAAAATATTTGACGAAGATTGCAGGAAGTGGCTCAAGATTCCATCGACGAACCGATTTTCTCAGTGCGATGTTTGCGCGTCCTTCAAGTTATTGAAGGAAGGCTTAACCAAATCTCAAAAAGGTGAATATTCATGAATAGCTTTGTGATGTGTTTATATGCTTATGTAATTTGTTCACTGACCCAAATTTGTGTATCTTGCACAGCGCAATACAACGGGCCTCTCAACAAACATCATGCAATCGCACGAGCGGAGCGCCAGAAGTTCTACAAACATGGTCGTAAAGCGAATATGACCAAGAGCATTACCATGAACAAAACTTGGCATAAGTATGCCTCGGTGATCATCGATGGCATGACGCAGTGGACCACCCGACTGCCACACTTTCGACGTATCCCTAAACATCTGGACTCTAAGGACTTCCTTGACGTGCACAACATGGGGAGCATGATCGAGAACGTGGGCCGCTTTATGGATTTCAACTACGCCAACTTCAAGGACGATGCGAACTTCCTTGTCAACGTTTTGCACCGGGATATCCTCCGCATTCAAGAGCATCGACGCAACGGGGACGGGGAAAATTCATACCCGATGCCGGAAGTATTGTATGTACAGCTTGACAATGTGAGCACCAACAAGAGCAAGTTGATGTTGGCATACGCAGCTTGGCTGGTGCACACGGACGTCTTTCGCAAGGTGAAACTCAACTTTCTGTTGGTGGGACATACGCACGAGAACATTGACCAGATGTTTTCACGCTTCTCCGTGCGTCTACGACGCAAGCAAGCTTGGACGCTCGACGAGATGATAGAGGTCGCACAAGAATGCTTTACGGATGGTGTAACGTGCGAGCACACCGAGAAGATCTTCGACTTCAGCTCTTGGTTTGATGGTCACGTCTTCGATTGCCACAATATTTTGGCACAGCAGGCTTTCAAGTTCAAGAAGAACGAGCACGGCGAAGTGGGCATGCAGTACAAACAGTATTCCATTTCACCCAAATGGTTACCCGAGACTCCATTGCCAAAGCTTGTTTCTACACCCCCTGTCACGGGGCCTGGATACATCAAGCCGATTCCTTTTACCGAAGAAGGCATCGAAAAGCTTGAGCATACCTTACCGGCGTTGAAGGACATTTTGGGCACAAAGCTGACGGAGGTGCACGAAAAGTTTTGGCGCGAGGATGTCATCGAGAAACAGCGCCACCTAACTGCTGGTGGAGAATGTCAAGCGCCCGCGATACCCTTCCAGCATCCCGAGAAAATCGCCATCGAGCGCAATACCACCTTGGTTCGACTGATAGAGGCGCCCGCGTTGGCGATAGAAGCTGCCGAGGCTGCCGCCGTCCCCGCTATACCGGTGCGCATCCAACGCCGAATTGATCGAGCGCCGATAGAAGTGTACAACGGTAAACGGAAACACCAAGGTCGAGCCCAAAAGCGAGCAGAGCAGTACGTGGACAACGCCCAGTGGGAGGTCACCTACGGCCAGATGACAGTCGGCAGCTTTGCAGTGGCTCTCGCGGTGGAATCTGAAAACGACAAGTTCGCGTTCCGCGTACAACTGAAGCGAAGCGAATGGTCGGATCCGTTGTACTTGGTGAAGGTGGAGGCGCGCTATCCGTCAACTCAACAGCTGCTATATCGCTATTTCCAACCCAAAAAGCACACCGACACCAAGAAGAAGCACCTCGGCAAGCAGCTTGCGAGTCACCCAGGAGCTTTCGCAGCGCCACCGGGGCACCGACCGTCTACCGAGACTTTCGATAAGAATGAAATAGTGCTGGCATGGAATGTGGATGCGAATGACCCCGAACGGAGTATACCGAACGAGCAATACGCGCAGATAGTCGTCGCTTTGCTTGCACAACAATCCAAACGCACGCGCAAGGACCTAGGTGACTTGAATGAATCGGATGATTCCGATGAAGACGAAGCTTTTGATAATTGCGTAGCGGTAGCGGTAGCACCTGAAGTGGACGCGTAAAGCAAGACGAAAAAAAAACATGTAAATAATATGTGTATAACGTGTATATAGATTCTGAGTCAAAAGTTCTGTGTGTTTTCACTCCTCCTAGATTTCGAAAAAGTGCATTTGACCTCAATTTTGTACCATAAAAACCATTAAATCTAATGCACAACCTGCACTTGCATGTTCTTGACTGTTAAAATGCGGCTTTTTAAGCCTATCATGAGGTAAATAAGGCAATATCATTTTCACATGAGAATATCATTTTCATCGAATAGTGTGTTAAGACGCCGCTCGAGCGAAGGAGCCAGTAGCGCCATTTTCATTGCCAATCAGTGATGCGCGCTGGAAGTATGCGACTGAGACTGACGAGTATCGTGGAATTTCATACACTGGGCGTAAGAAGAAATCGACACCGACGATTCGGTTGCAGGCGCTGTGGCCTGGAGTAAAGAGAAGCTGCCAGATTCTGATGACGATGATGACACAGGTGCTGTTGACAGTAAGCATGACATTGATACTGCCAGTCCGAAGTGGGAGTATGACACGCCTGGTGAATATGACACTGAGGATGACGTCAGCGAGTTCGATGACTTGGTAGCTGACGATGCTGAGGAACAGGCTGAAGCTCGAAGGTTGAAGAGACAGGGACTGCAGTTGATCATGGATGACAAGGGTGAACTTATCTGGGTGCCAAAGGGCACATCCCCGACATCACCCGTTCAGACAGAGGATCAGCCTATCCCCGAGCAGAAGTCTGATGCCATATCTGGTGGTGCTCCAGCCCGAGGTGTGGAGACCAAATCTTAGCTGAAGAGTCAACCTGCCGAGACTGTTAATACCATTACCATGATCGACAGTGATGACGAATCTGAGTTGGCCCCTCGGAGGAAGAGGGTCAGAGGCAACTAGATTAGCTAGAGAGATATTAATGTGTAGATTCTCTGATCAGGATTTGTATAGGTGGTAGATTGTGATTGGCCAGCCGACAGAGGACAGATCCATCAGAGATCTGAAATGCGCGCCCTGAAAGTATAAGACATGAATTGTAGCCCAGTGGAGGCTGTTCTAGCTTAAAGTAATTATTTGGAAGAGCTGTGCCTCACCCTGTTAAAATACTGGTCAATCTTTCCTGCCATAAAGATATTGCAATTGCTCGATTGTCGATTGTAGTCTTGTTCAACTGTTTATCTAGAACATAGCAATTTTTGTACACTGCAAAATTGCCGAAAAACGGACCTGTGCCCCAAGATTGGAAGCAGATTTACCTCTGACCGACCCTTGAGCTTGCTCGGATACGGTCAAGTGCTCACAATAGCTTCACTTGGAAGTGGTATTGCTCTACAACCTTCCTTGTTGCGCCTTTTGCTCTCTCCCTTTCTCCCTGCATGACCACTGGTGCTTTATCAACACGACAGTGCAGCAAAGTTGTCAGAAAGTCGGAGCTGAAGCCGCCACAAAAGCAGATTTTGCCGGGATGAACAGACATGGTCCACGACCCGTGAGTGAAAAGTGGTCAATTAGCCGGATTGGAAGAAGAGGACCTCGGAGGCCGTTTTAACGGTTATCTAAAAAAATTAGCCGTTGTTTATGACTTTTTGACGTTTGGAAACTGGCCCCGACACCTGGGTCCTCACAGATCTCCACAATTTAAATTAGGATGCCTGACAGGCACGAGAGACTCAGAATTGGACTAATTTGAGCTCATCAGACCACATGGGAGGAGATAGACGTCAGGAGGAATAGTTTTACACTTTTTTTTGTATATTTAAATGGTTAAAACTGGTCTCCATCCTTGAGGACTGGCAGATCTGCCAGAATTGCTTCCGGATGGCCGCCGAAATTTACGCATTTTCCAACATTTTCACTCCATAACCCGAGTCAGACGGAGGCTGATCTAGTCTTGGCAGTACGGGAACCCCTCACCTGGTTGGACTCGCCTCAGGTTTGGCTGGATGCTCTAGATACCCTTCTCACAGCGGAGGTAGCCTACGAGGAGGCAATGCTCGCAGTAAAGACGCGGTCCGGGTCTACGGCCAGACTGCTGGTCAAAGCGCTGTTTGGGAGCGATTTCCCAGCTGCGGGTGTCCGTATTGGTGGTATTGGGGGGTTCTGGGTGGTCCTATGGGGTCTAAGGAGAAGGTATTTGGTAGTGGGGGCTGCTGGATTGGGGTTTGAGGTTGACTAAAAATAGGCGGAAACTGCTAAAAAGTGATATTTTTTTGCTGTTTTTGCTACTTTTAGGGCTCTGTAACTACAGTAATCACTCACCTTTAAGAAAACAGGAAATTCAGGCCAGCGTATTTTTACATAGAGTTATTAAATATGGGGGCGATGTATTAAATATGACGGAGTTTAGGAAAACGCTGGCTGTTTCCTTAACGTCGAGTTTCCTTAACGGTGAGTGATTACTGTAGTTGCATGCCTGGAATGGGGCCATGATAGACCCTACTATCCAACCTTACTGCTCGAAATCGGTCGGAAATGGCCTCAAACGAAGTTGGATTTTAAGATCTTGCAAGGCATGCTTGGGTCGAAAAGCCAGCTGGAGCCCCCAGTGTTAAGGGGGTCGGATACTGCATTTTGAAGACGTTTGGAAGTATTTGCCGGAGTCCTTCTACAAAAAAAAAAGTGTTTTCTTAACGTAGAAATTGCGCAAATGTAGCCAAAAGTACAGCTCTCCCCCTGCAGTATTCCGTAAGTTATCACAGGTCCGCGGTTGAACGCACGGAGTCGTTCAAAACGCACTAAGATACCAAATGTGCCCGGGGCACTACGACATATACTCGGAATGATGTTTTTTATTGAACGTGCAAAGGTACACAATTCTATTTTATAATATACTGGATCAGGGCCAGACTGAGGTGCAAACGATAGTTCGGTTCCGAGTTCTGAAGGCCAAGCACTTCTCAAGTGCTCTACTTATTCACTCGTAACTCGGGCTGCAGGGTCAACCACCCGGGCACCCGATGTCACACCACGGCCCAACGTTCGATTCCTGATCCGATTTCATTTCTAATTCCGATTCGTCATTTTCGATTCAGATGTCACATCGACGGGCTGACACGATGACCGTCATGCAGTACTGTCATACTACTGTATTGTCATACTGTCATACTGTCCTACCCCAAACTTCTGATACTCGATTTCATCGTCTTTCTGATCCCGATGCGAACCCGACCATCCCCCGAGGGTCTGACTAAGTACCACGATGACTACCCCACAGTATTGTCATACTACTATAGTGTCATAGTGTCATACTATCATACCCCGGACATCTGGTACTCATTCTCATCGTGATTTCAAGCCCAATTTCACTGTCATCGTGTCAATCCCAGATTACTCCCGATGACCCACACATACGCACAGATATATCGGCTCACGTTGTGCCTCCGGGCACAACCCGCCTTAGAACATGCTACGGCGTCAGAACTCCCAGGAAAGCAAAGAGGTCAAGGGCGGTCCACACCTATGCATTATACATTCTGACAAGCAGACGCACACAGGTGCATTAGCCTTGAGCGGCCGAGTTCGGTGGCGTGCCTGTGTAAAAAGGGACCCCTCCGCAGCATTGTCACCACTGCAGTCAAAGCCTCGAAAGCTTGGCACGCATCGTCACGCCCGCTCCTAAGTTTGAGGGCTCGCCGTATTCATAAACATTAATCAACTTCACCCCTCTTGCGCCGGCCTGCTCAGCCGCGCCTCCTCATTTGTCCACGAATATCTTACTCTCCTAAACTGAAAATTGCGACTTCTCGCACTCCCTGCCGCCATCCCTGTTTGCTGGTGCGGTGATGGGTCGCTGCACGCTTCTCGAAGCACATTGCAGTGGCTGTGGACGTCACGAAGGACGAGGGAGCGCCGAAGTAAACATTCCGAAGCTTATCAGTACCTCGCATGAGCTGCTCACTCACCTAACTCATCCGCTCAATATCACCCCCTTGGTATCTGGGACCACTGTCTAGACAGAGATAATCTAAGGATTCGGAACGCTGTCAGCGGTGTGTGGTGCAAATAGAGATCCGAACGACCGGGCCTTCCTTTGCGTTCGAAGGCAAAACAAGCAAAGCCTTGATCTGGAAAGATAGGCACATATTACTTGGCAGTTGTCGAATCCTTCATTATACGGTCAAGAGGTTGGTCAAACCACTGCAAGGTCTCATTAGGAGGTGTTTCCAAACGTTGGGTCCTTAGATCATATCTCACTCAGTATATGGTGTGGATTGTAGTTTAGCATAAGGACTTACCACATTGGCGATAACCTTCTTGAACAAGGGACACACTTAGGGAGAGGTCAATCCTTGAATACGTTGGCAAGTAAATTGACGCAGCAGTGTCACAAAACTATATTCCAGAATAAGCTGGCCCACTTTGAGCCTGGCTCCGCCAGCTTGGCACCTGTGGGTTGCGATGTCCTACAATCAATCTTGAACGTACATATACGTGGAATTGACTTCTTGAATAGCTACACAATAACACATATGCATCCTTTGTTTGTACTTGTGAATATCCATCTTAGATTATCTTAGGAGGTCCATCTCGGCGTCGCTCGTTTTCAGAGCCTTCTACATATTAGTTGAGTCTGATCAACACTGATTGGCAGCTAGCCTCGGAGCTATTCTTATATTCTTTGCTGCACCATGTCTCTTACGCCTCCGTTGTCGAGACCATTGAGGTCACAGCCTGTGCCCAAATCTGTACATTGTGGCCTTATTGTCCATTAGGTGTCTTTACACTATGGCCTTACTGTCCATTGGCGAGAGAATTTACTATCCGGGCCCGATAACCGTTTCAAAATTGTCTGCATAACTCCCGGTATTAATACGCCTTATGCAAACTACGAAAATTGCGCTGACCTTCCATCGGTTGCACCGGATCGAAAATGGCGCCCTCCTGGACATTCAGTGAGAAGCAAGAAATGCCGATTCAGCCCGCACAATCTTAATCAATGCGGTGAAAGACGCCAAGGAAATACAACGTGGCAAGATCCTCTGAATCATAAAGACGCAGACAGCTGCATGAAATGAAGCAAAGGCGCCTCCCTCGAGCCTATCTCGCTCGAGAAGACAAGAGCTCAAATTATCAGGGGATGCTTTTTCAACATATAAATATAGTGCAGAAATAAATGACCGGAGAAATGTGAAGGCAATGCTGGACACCTTGGAGAGCACGTACTCATGCTGTGTGAGCATCAACGATTGTAGTAGTATTTTTGCCATTTAAGGCAAGCATCGAGCGTCCGATATTCATGCGTCGAGAAATCTTGACTCCCCTCACAAATTTGCCATCCAATTGGGGTCTGCATCCAGTCCAAAATCGGCTGCCTGCTTAATGTTCACACAAAACGGCACACAGGCAGGAAGAACATATGGAGCATATATAAAACAAGCAGTGTGTGTACATGCACACCACATAGCATGAGGCACGATAATCAAGGCAACCAACCCATGAGCGCAAGGAGGCATTTTTGGCGCTGGAAAGGGGCGGCAGCGAGGACCAGAGAGAACTTGGCAAAGGCACTGCCTGGTTGGAGCGGCATGCACCAGTATTAGTAGAGGCCGCCCCAAGGATGCGCATGGAACAGCACGTGCAAAGGGAGAGGAAGCCGCGCGATCACGGCTGCCACGTGCTCATGCCGTGGCGATCGTGCGGTCTACATGCACTCGGGCATCTCGCCATGCAGCCGTACAGCATGCGCGGAGGCAGCAGCGGCCCACATGCACTTGGACGGGCGTCAAGCAGCTTTCTCTGTCCTGTCTCAGAAGGCGAGTAGCCAGCCATTGATGAGATGCGCGTGACTGAGCATGCTTGATCGGGTGAAGGAGAGAGCCCGCACCTAAAGCAGGCGTCACGCGCAAGCGAGTTGAAGGTCTGCACCCCGCACACGCCCCTCCCAACGCATCTCCGCAACCACAATCGGCGGCCCCTCGAGTCATCCACAGCAGGTACACCAAAGCACCTTTGTGTAGCTACCGTGCGCACCGCACGTCCGAGGAGAGGAGCCGGACTAACGGAGCGCACGTGCCACTCGAGATTGGCGGACTAACGGAGCGCACGTGCCACTCGAGATTGGCGGGAGCTTGGAAAGTAAAATGACAAACCCGGAGCGGCGCCGCCTGCGTGAAGAAGACGGCAGGCACCAACATGCCGCTGGGTTCTCACGGGGACTCGATCCCACCTTGTTGAAAAACGCGTCGCCGAGACAACGCATGGCCTCCATGGAGGTGTAGTGGTACAGCACGGATCCAGATCCCCCCGGGAAGAATCCCCAGCAATTCAGCTTCTCCTGCAGGGTCTTGTCCGGCTGTTCCCGCCATTCACACGCCGCCGAGTCAGTTAAATGGTGTGGGTCGGGGCCTATCCCTCGTATCCCTTGTGTATGGGGGAAGTCTGCATGAGCCTGAGGGCCTTCACCAGATCAGGCCGGCACTTTCTGCGGCTCCAACAAAGTTCCGGTGACAAAGGAGCAGGCGTGAGCATGCCACCTTAACGGGTGGATAGAGGTCTTCCAGCATCAGAGCTGTGTTCACGTCCTCCAAGAAGAAGGGCTTGACGAGGGCCTTCTCATACTGTGCGCCAAACGCACGCCTCAACTCACCCTCCGAACGATAAGCTCGGGCCATTAGATGCTCCATCCATTTCAATCTCAATCCCCCACCGACAGATGTTCATACTACCTCGAACAAACGTGCTGGTCACATTCACTCGCTGCGCAGGGCCTCTTGTGAAGTGTGACAGGTGGTTCCACGTGGGCGGCACGGCAGAGAGACACTGCAGTGGCATGTGTGGACAGAGCGCGACAGAGCGGTCAGAACGGCCCGCTGGTGCAGCACATTGCCTCGGGGCGCCGGCCGGCCGCAGCAAGATGAGGCGAGTACCCGCTCGAGGATGTGCTCGATGAGATCGAGGGACAGCGCGTAGCCGCAGCCCATGCCATACTCCGGCCCGGGGACCCTCTCGTCTGGATACTCCTCTTCGCTGACGAACCTGAGGCAGAGCCGTCCACGTGTTGTGCATAACCTTTTAAGGGCACAGATCGAAAGACACCTTGGCTATGTCCGGCACACGCATCTTGCAACAACAACTGCCTTCACAGCAAAGGGATATCTCCCTCGAGACGTTCCCAGGCAGGCCGGGCGCACAGTATAGCGCGAGAATAAGCACACAGCGCAGCACACTTAATCAGTGCGCCTTCTAAGCTGCCACGTCCCCTCCATGTAGACCGACTGTAAGGGTGGTCCGTCACAGGAAAAGCCAAACGGAGGCAAGCGGGGCGACTCAGTTGCAGCGTTGCAGCGCACGTGGGGCCCCTGCTTCCCCTTCTTATCCCAATGTCCAAGCCAGGATGCTTTCCAGTGTCATGCAAGGCTCGCAGAAGCTGCACAGGATGAGATGGTGAAGGCGAAGTTTGCGGAAGAAAGGAATGCAAGATGCGAACCACGCAAATTGGTAGAATGCGTAACCGCCAAAGTGCAGCACCTTGCAATGCGGCGCTATGTTGGGGGACCGGTGTAGACATGGACACCGCACAAACATATTTGTGGCAAACCACCTTTCCCCCGCTGTGAAATGCCACGTGGAAGCACTGAGGCGCTAGGCGGCGCGTGTGCACTCCCCGCTGGGAAATGCAGACTGCAGGTCATGCCTCCGCCAGTGGGGTGTGACAGGGCAGTACCACTTGTGGTCCTTTTCGCGGATTGGCACGAAGGGGTGGAATTTGCCGAGGTAGCTGCGGACGGCCTGCGGACACGTGCCACCGATGCCCACCTCTGAGCATCTATCACGTCCGATTGTCGCATTCCTCTTTGGAGTGGAAGGGGTCGCTGTGGAACTTTCCATCAGATGGGAGGTGTTGCCTGAGGCTGCTAGACCCAGAGCTCACTGTCCGCCCCTGGCTGCGGGAAATCAATCCGACCGAAAACGACTCCGCTCACAGGGCTGTATCAGGCACTAAGGACGCGTGGCAATGATGTGCTTCCACGATTCCATCTTCTCCAAGTGGGGGAGTCCCTTAATGCATCCCCCCTCCGCACCCCCCCAGCGGACTGCGCTGCAGAAGCTTTCTGCCGACTCGCTATTGGAAGGTGGAGAGGGTCATGGTGGAAAGAGAGGCTGAAATGTTGGAGTGTGACGGCTCCACGCCTGAGGGCGCCATCTCAAGCGCCCGGCTCACCCTATCCTCACTTCAGGTTCTGGGCCACGTCACTGCATAACGATCGGAGGGCAGCTGCAGATTGCGCCCGCACAGCGCCCGGCGGAAGGGGAAGGCGGGGGGGGAGGGTGAGGTGAGATGTCTGAGAGGAACGGGCGGTATGCGATGTCCCTCCGGGTAGCGCCCGAGTCCAGGCGTCCAGGAGGTGGGACCGGGCGCTGGAAGCACCGATTTCCGCAGCATGAGCTCCAGCCATAGGTCGATCTTCACATAGGAGTCGTCATCCGTCTTTAGCACAAAATCCACCTGTCTCGTTTGGCAGCCACCGCGCTACAACTAAACTGTTCCGCCCGGCGTACTAGCGCCCAGTCCAGCATCGGACGGCGTGCCCAGTAGGGCGCTCTGGTCAGCATCTCGTCGGCATTCACTCGTAGTGTGCCGGAACGCGCCTGGCCTAACGTGACACGCGCCATGCCTCCGACACGTCGATAAGCTGCTCGCGTCACGGGATACAAGCCATGACTCTGGCGCCGCTCCTCGAAATATTGCCCACCGATCTATGAACTCGAAAGGGAGAGGCTTGGCACGCCAAACAGATCTCACTTTGCGAGTGCGCTGCGTGGGCGAGCAGCACAGGGGGCTTCGCAAGCCCGTCTGCCCGAGGGAGAAGGAGGGCGCCCCGACGCGGAGCGGCAAGATGATGCACCTTCTCGTACATGTCCCGGGCGAAGGCGAAGATCCCGAGAGTCTTCTGCGTTATGGAGTAGTAGTTGTCAGGGTGGGCCTCGAGGTTGATCAGGTCACCATGTTCGGCCATCTCCTGAGGGCGCCACGCTCGCCCGGGCAGACCCTCGCCACCAAACCGCGCAGCACGCACGGCACCACAGGAGCTGCACGGTGCCTGCCCTATCTGCTATCACACGGCCGCCCTGCGATGGCTGCTTGAAGCACACACGGCTGATTGCCCACGCCATGGAGTGCAAGCGGGCCAACACCCACGGCGACGTTTCCGGGTGCAAGCCGCATGCAAGGAAAGCTGAGCCGCATAATCCCCGGGGCAGCCAAGGGGAACGTCGAGAGTCGAAAGCAGCCGTGCGATCGGGGATGACAGGAACACAGCCACAGGATCCCGCGGATGCACTTTTGGTTCTCAGATCCGTGCTATCACCCCGACGTCTCCGGACGGAAAGTCTGCCGCGCGGTGCTTCCTTCTTCTTCAAGAGTCGCTAAGACGGAGTGGCCTGGGCGGGCCGGACGAGGGCAGCACCTTTTCAAGCGCAACCTTGTGCAGCTCCCCGGTGCGCCAGGGGGAGATGTCCTGCAACATGCCGTGCCGCCAACTCACCCAATGGCTCCACTCGGCAGGCGGCGTACAGTTAGAATGCGGCAGAGTGTTTTTTTGGAAATGAGTCGGTGGTTCCCTTTCGCCTCTCCGTTCCGCGAGATCACTAGGGGTGCCCAACTAAAGTTGAGCCGTCCAATGGTTTTAGATCGGGAGCATCGGAAGGTCCGAAGAGATTCCTGGGGAGCGACAAAGGAATGTATCGCATTTTGATCTCTGGAATCGTACATGGACTGTCGGATTCGGAAAATTGCCACTGTTAAAAATAAACGGACCAGTTTAAGTTGTGCAGCTCTAGAGATCACGCCTTTTCCATGACCCTCTCTTCCCACCCTACCACCTCGGCCTCTTCAGGCGCGCCGCCTCCCCCCTGAGCCCGCTTGGCCTACCCCAGAGGCAAGGGTCTAGAGGCAGGAGCACTGTTCAGGCGGCCTCCAGAGAGAATGCCGACATCATAGCACGCGCCTCACCGTGGCACACATGAAGGTACGCCTGCCTACTCCTGCACGCAGCGCTGGCGACCTGTCAGCACCTGGTGACAGAAGATCCACGTGCCCTCCTGGCGGGAGCGCGCCCGCCTCGCTGCTCACCCCCGGAGGCTTCTCAACGGGTGTGGTGAGCTTCCACACGTGCCCCCCTGAGCCAGGCGCGCCCTCTCGCGGTGAAGGGGTGAGAGCGTGATTACCACTGGCCGCCCAATAATGAACCTGGCATCCCACAGCACTTCGTTGCAGGAGTCCATCCTCAGGGTGTACCCTTCTCCGCGATGTGCGTACTTGAACCACGTCTCGCGAATGGCGTCCCTCCGCCCCTGCCACGCGCACACTCGCCATGCCGTCGGTGCGTCACCGCCCACACTGAACGGCACGAGGCCCGCCGACAAAAGCCAGCCCACCATCATCCCAGTTGATGTGAGAAGCGTTCAGGAACTTTTCAGCTGCACTCAATGACAGAAGGAATCTATGCGACCCGGGGGACTTTTCGTGCCTCTCTCGCACGAGCTGCACCAGGAATTATTAAAGGGACCGGTCTAAGGATAAGCCGCACACCTATTGAACAGCATGTGAGGCCGGTCGACAAAAGCCAGCCCACCAGTGGATGCGAGGAGCATTCAGGAACTGTACGGCTGCACTCAGGAGCAGCGCGGGGCCGTGACAAGGTACCACCAATGCACTGAATGGCATGAGATCGGCCGACAAAAGCCAGGCCATCATCATCCCAGTGGATGTGGGAAGCAAATCAGGAGCAGGGCAGGGCCGTGACAAGATACCACCAACTCATACATATTCCCAACCCACATGCAAAGCAGCATGGAAAGATGATACGATGTGACTGATCATCGCCCAACAATAGTTGGTGCCAGGGTTACGGAGTAAGCGGACCCTGCTGGCATGCCCCCCAGTGGCTCATGGTCGATGGATGGGACCCGTTGGTCCATGGTTATGCCATGAATGCAGTCACACCACACAGCATGGAATAGAGCACACCTATACTTGGACTCACCTATATATAGACTTCACCACCCTCTGCCTCATCTACCTACTCTCCTAGGTACCACCGACGCACACACAGATCAAAGCAATTGCAATGCCGTATGGATAGATAGATGTCGTATACGCCACTGCTCACACGCGTACCCCCTCACTGCTGAGACGCACTCCCGTGCATCAAGGGCCGCAGGCAGAGAGATTGTTGGGCTATACATGGCGAAATCTGGAGGAGGGACTGAAGGGAAACGGGGCAGGGGGCGTGTCGAGTGAGAAGGCGGTGCGTGAGGAAGAGGGCCGAGGATCGAGGGACCACCTTATTTCCAGGCGCACTCAGTATGCCCACAAGCAGAAGCAGCGACGGTTTGGTGGACGGCACGTCAATGCGGCGCGGCCAGCGCTGCCGCATGCGAGAGCACATCGCGCTGCTGTCTCCGTTGTCCGCATTCCACTGATCCGGCAGCGCGTTGTGCCAGTGGCCTCCTGGGTGCAGCCAGCTCTAACCAATCAGGAAAGAGGCAAAGAGGGCACCCGGCAAGGACCTCCGCCACCGCAGACAGCCATGCTACTGAGAAGGCAGGCACGAAGCGGAGATGCCAGGCATGAAGCCAGGATGCCTCTAGTGGTGGCGGCGGTGGCGAGCCGACCGCTGGCTGGCACCCGACCCCGAGGCAGTAAACCGCGTTACCGTCCGTCTCACGCTGCGGCGGTGTTGTCACCACGCTCACTTGCACACACGAGCATCGCAACAGCCGCGGCAGCCGGCCCCTCAACCGGATGCCTGGCCCACGCTGATGCCAGATGCCAGATGCACACAGATGCCAGCAGCTGCACACATCCCGAAGTCCACGTGGCTCTTTTGCGGCGGCCGCAGGAGGCATAACTGCAAAGCTTATCCCCAGCATTCTATCAAGGGAGCCATGCCACGTCAATGATTTGCCGACGCTGATTGCGGACAGCACCAAGGTGGACCCGGTGGGCATGCAAGCATCTCAGGGGGGCTTCAACCAGCAGGCATACGAGAACAGGAGGGCCCAAGCCGCCCCACGGGCGCGCCACCTGGCGGAGGCAGCTCGCACACAGAGAGGTGGTGGAGATGGCCCTCGAAGTTCCAATTGTTGACGTTGCCGATGCCGCCGCCGGAGCCCAGGTAGATTTGCCTGCACAGGTGGCATTCTGCACCAGTCACGTGGAGCCCAGCTAGATTTGCCTGCACAGGTGGCATTCTGCGCCAGTCACGTGGAGCCCAGCTAGATTTAAATGCAAAGGTGGCATTCTGTGACGGTCACCACCACCCTGGGAGAGACTGCAGTAGCCCCGACCCCTAAGCAAGCACGTTGTCAAAGTTTGTTTCATTGCCATTGGCCAAAGCCCGACGCACCAAACATGGTGATTGGATCCGATAAGGGGGGCGCGGCGCTGACACACTGCATGCCCAGCTCGGGACACCACGGGTACGGCGCTGACACACTGCATGTCCAGCTTGGGA
>LGRX02001843.1:39672-76798 GCA_001247695.2 Cymbomonas tetramitiformis | reverse complement strand
GATGTCACATCCCCCACCCTATGACACTTAAGCAAAATGACATATGCTCGAATGTGATTGGCTTTGAGGCTAAGGATTTGCACACGTGTCGGTAAGGAGGATACGAAATGCAGGCACGGGATTGGTGCAGAAAGGAAGCCCTAAACCCTAAATCTACACATGTATGCAAGCAAGTGGAACAATAAATAAAGCTTACAAGCGTACGTACGTAGACGATTCACCATAGATGGTGTCAGAGCAACTGGATACCGTGTTCTATCTAGCCGAGCAACAGATGGTCTGCGCGTGTGCACAAATAAAGTGCATAGGGTGGGCACGATATGACGATGTATGGCGGCCGGATCTCTGGTTGTCTCGTTGCTCTTCTCCATCCAATATAGGCCAAGAAAGCCACTCGGTATCGCCCAGGAGGATACAGCGTTGGCGCCTGCATCGAACCATCCACCATGCCAGCAGCACAAGTTCAGGAAAGATTGCTAAACACATGGCCCATAAATCGAAACGGTACTGCATGTATGCATTCGACCGACGCATTGAGACCATAACGGGCCTCGCCGTTGTGTATGTTTGTGTTGTTCGCGGCGGTCGCACCTCAGCCGGCCGCCGCTTTAGTACACTCCTGTGCGGATCTCGCGCACCAGGTGCACAACTTGGTAGTGCGCATCATCTTTGGTTGGCTCGAAGAATATTGCTTTTGTCCCGATGTATGCACAGGGTAGCAGTAGCTCCACCGGGTCTGTCTTGTCGACTACCGTGATTCCATGCTTCAGCAGATAAGCATCCTCCACCTCCTTGTATGCCTCGAGCCGGGCCAAGCGGCACAGCACGCGCCCGCTTCCGGGCTCTGACACCAGGTAATATGCCAGAACCTTGGCATACTGGCGCCCCGGAGGCAGCCATATTCCACTTGGTAGATCCCTCAAACCCACATCGCAGATAGAAACGTAGTAGGATACCCGTTTCTCAGCTCCGGTGTACTGTGAGGATGTGAACACCTCCGTGTTCAGGGACATCCGCAAGTACACCGTGAGTTCACTGCGGGGCTGCCCCGCGTCCTGCTGCGGAGTCAGCATTGCCTGCAGCTGAGGCTGGATGCGGTTGAGGCAGGGTGCGTTGGGGGACAACCGCCTGCCACTACCCAGGAAATAGCAGGGAGCGGTGGCGGCATCTGCATCCGGGGCCCTCAGCACACCGCCCAACGGTCCTGTAGGACCCGCCGCAGGTGTAAAGCACCTCTCGGCCAGCGTGTGCAAGTCACGCGTGCCTGGGTGAGTGAAGGCGTATTCCTCCAGGGCCAACTTCTCGCACATCGCATTCACAATGGCCTCAACCGGTCTGTTCTTCACCTGCCCCTCTTTTACAATACCTTTAACGCGTTGAATGGCCCGCTCCACCCACATCTCCATTGCCGCTCCCACAACCCCTAAGAACTGCTCTTGCCGGAAGAGATGCACCACCGCCAGCCGCATGTTGAATGTCAACATCTTTGTTGGCGCCCTCAATTGCATGATCTTTGCATGCGCCCATAAATGCTCCTTTGCATCCCGTCGTGCCTGTGCAAGTTGTGCATCCGGTGCCGGTTCAAGCATCGGTCTGGTACCATCGACGGTGCTGGTTCCTCGCGCATAATGCAACACCGCCCGCCGTACGTGATGCCAAGCATCCTCCATATGCATGTTCCATGACACCAGCAACTTGCCAAAAACCAAAGGGCTGTAGTACACCACGAAATTCAAAAAGTCCTCCATGGTATACATGCCTGTGGATGCCGCATGTCACCATCACCCATCAACCGTCCCCTCGACAACTGCAGGGCACAACAAACCTTACATCCCTAAGGTTCAGGCGCGTGTCCATCCAGGGAGCTGTCCCCACATCGCAGCCGTCACCTCCGTATTTACCCCGTGTCCCAGCAACCATTACACCCCACAAACCACCAGGGATCAGCCCATTGGCCACCCTGGCGTCACTGGACTCCGAGGCGTTTCACATAACAAGTCGGGGGTGACCGTGGGTCGGGCTGTCGCCTCACCAAAGTACTTAACCACATCATGGTATGGTCGGATGACATCATGGGGGGGTTGGATGCGCGCTGCCCGGCTGGTCATCTCCGTTGTAATCTTGGCTGGCAACACCAACTCCGGATGCGTATTGTTGGAGAGCTTGCCGAGCAGCAGCTTCAAGAACCTTTTCACGACTCCGTACAACACACAGTGACCAAACGGGTGAGCGACTGCCCGCATTGGGTCAAAATAGGGCACGCGCTCCAGGGCACCACGGCCATGCCTTCCCGTATTCCGTGGTGTCTCGATACCAGCTTCCGTCTTTGCCACGAGTTCCCCGTGCTTCTCCTTGTCGATCATCAACCGGGCGTTATCAGCGTACAGGTCAGTTGGAGTGCCGTCCTCATTCGTGATGCCCGTCACATTCACTTCCGTAGCGTACCCATTAAAGTACATACCTCTACCTCCAGGCCCCTGGAAGCCCTCAAACACACTGTATGGATCTGCTCGGTAGCTACCAACTCCCATAAAGTTGCCCATAGTTAACCGCATCACACTATCGGCATACACCATTCCTAGTATCACAGTCAGTGTGTACGTCTTCTTCAGAAACGCGTCATACACTTCAAAGTTCAGGGCTCCCTTCACTGGCAGACCGGCTTTTCCGTGCATGAGAGCCAGTAGCTCGTTCTCGAATAACGACCACAGCACCAACACGTTCTTTTCCTTCTGTCTAGGACCTTTAGTCACCCAAAGGTTTCTGTGGAACTTGTCGTGTTGCCTCACCTGCATCCGGGGAAATAGCGCCCTCCGCCCAGAGCATTTAGCACGTTACCGCGACGTGTGCACCACCGTACGGTCACATTCAAAGGCAGAATGCGGGTGGACCGAGGGAGGTGGATCTGGAGGTGGGTGGGGAAGTGGGGCGGGGAGGGGGAGGGGGTACTGTGTAGTGTGCCCTTCGCATCTGATCGCCGCCACATACACCCATCGAGTACGACCTGCCCTACCACCCTCCCCGGGCAGCATCCATCATGCCGACATCCGTGTACACAAGCTACACAAGCTGATGGCATGCGCGTTGTGGCATGCTTAAGGAGTGAGGGTGGGGGGTACCCGATGTCTGAGCTCCAGACTTGACAGTCGTCCGCCCCTGGTGAGATCACCATGACATGATGCTCAGCGTATTCCACGTTCGGGTCCCCGCCTTCTGGGGTGGGAACCGTCGACGCTTCTCGAAGCAAAGCGCCGTTAACCTGCTTGTCTATAGCCTTAGCCACTTCCGATGTCCAGAAGTCTGGTTGTTGTCGTGCGCTGCGGCGAGCCCGTGCCTCGCAGAACTCGGGGTCCCGCATCCACCTCTTGATGGTATCCATCAAACCAAAGTAGTAGAACCATTCACGAGGACGCACGACCTTCCCTTTTGTCATCTCCACCTCAAATCGCTTTTCATTACACCAGCGCGCGGGGGCGCCGTTGGCATCTCTTTCCATTACCGCGCCGCACTCTTCGTCCGCGTTCCATTTGCCGCTATCTGGTTCTCGAGGAAACGCCCGGCACCACCTGGGACATACATGCACTGCATGCGCCATGTGGTTCTGCACTCGCAGGAATGTCTTCATCTTGTAGAGGGACGATGGCAGGCAACAGCGGGACGGTCCACCCATCAACATGATCATCACTTGTAGAAAGCGATCGAACGATTGCCGAGACCACGCCTGCGCAATGCGCAACTCCATGAAATAGCATACCGCTTCGCCAACCGTCGGGACATCGGGAGCGGTGTCACCGTAAAATAAAGGATCCCCAGGGTTAAGGTGAAGGCACGGGTCGTCAATCGCCATTTCCCCGATGTCGGGTGCGTCATCCGTCAGTTGCACCTCCTCGTCCGGGTCGACTAGGCCCTCTGCGGCCGCGGCAAACTCGTCCCACATAGCCGCCTCGGCACAGTTGTGCGCATGGAACGCCTGGCACGCGTTGCGCACAGCACCATTCCCGCACACCTTGTCAGAGTGTGTGCATATACCATGCACGCCGGAAAACGCACACCGTGATGCATGCTAGCAGCAACGTAGTAGTATTCGTACCTTCACAAAGAAATTCTCGTCGCGCAAGTCTTTATCCGCCTTTGCCTCCATCCAGCTGGCCAAAAGCTGGGCGATCTCCTCATTTTCCTCCTCCTCATCGTCAGTGAAGTGGGTTTCTTCAGCCCCAGCTTCATTTCCGCTCTCAAAACCTGCGTCGCCTGGTGGTGTGCCTGGTGCCTCGTTCTCCGCGTCACCAGCAGCTCCTTGACATGCCCCTGCAGGGTGGTCATGCTCCAAATCAGGTGCTACCTCATCGGCGAACAGCGTGTCCCCAGCGCAGTTCAGGCGTGGCATCTCTTTCACAAGCCATCTTTTTTTATACAGACTTCCGCCACGTTCATGCACCCAGTTCGTAAGCAGCTCCAACCGTGCCCGCTCCTCCGGGTTGCATGGTCCATTCACAGCACCATGCCCCCCTTGCCGGTGATGGAGTTCCGTTCTCAGGCTACGATGACTATGGTAGCACCTCATGACCATCTCATACACCTCGCTTGAGGTCATGCCCATCTCTTGTATGCCCTGCATCGAGCTTCACACATCACATTCCTCATATGTTGCGCGCACAAAGGTCTCCACGCATTGAGACAAACGTCCAAAACACAGGAGCCCTCCGGCAGTCCGCAGGCATCGCGTGAGGAGCTGGGCTACCGGCGAACAGCCGGTTTCAGCTTAAGCTACACGGCATCACAGGCATTACCCAGGTAGGATGGCACACACAGGAATCGTAGTACACACACAAAAAATTATATATATGAAAATCTTGTTTGTTCTACTAATAAGGTTCCACGCGGTCTCCAAGTCGCGCATCTAATCGAAAACACCCTGATGGTCTCTACTAGCATTAGCCAAGTCCGATGACCAGAAGTCTGGTTGTTGTCGTGCGTTGCAGCGTGCCAGGGTCTCGCAGAACTCGGGATCCCGCATCCACCTCTCGATGGCATCCTTCACACCAAAGTAATAGAACCATTATTCATCGGTAGAACGATCTTCCCTCTTGTCGTCTCCACCACCTCAAATCGCTTTTCATTACACCAGCGCGCGGGCGGGGCGCCGTTGGCATCTCTGTCCATTACCGTGCCGCACTCTTCGTCCGCTTCCTCTCCTGCGCCCTGCGCATTCAACACCCTGCCACGCCCGTCGCCTTCGCCCATCTGAAGCTTTTACCACATGAAACATGCTCGCAGGTGCCTATAACAGCGCCCCCCCCCCGTCCAAAAGGGTCGTCCTTGCAGACTTGCACGTACCTCCTTAGCGCTGCCAGAATTCGGCCGTCCGTAAAATGGATGGCCTGGATGTTGCCGTCGGGGTGTGGCGCACTTCCTGCATCACGGATTTGGCGGCATCCACCGGCGCTTTTGACCACACCACATCGTACTCCTGGGTCACTGCGATGTCCGGCAGGCGAACCAGATTCAACTTCACCAGTTCGTCAAAGTCAAACGTTTCCACACTGAAATCGTCATGGAATACGGAGTAGTCGAAAGCGCCGCGCGGTTTGGGGAGTTGTTGCGTGTCGCCCTCCTCATCCGAGTCCGAGTCGAACGCTTCCACTCCGATGCAATGACACCGCATAACGGCAGGGTGGCCAAGCTCCCGCCACTCGGGGAGGGCGTCGTGCTCGAAACAATCGCGGCCGACGGTGATGTGCAGGTCCTTCTTCTCCCCCGTTTTATCCAGCTGGTCAGCCAGGTACAACTCCCCATACGCGGTGTGTGTGAAGTTCTCCAGCAAGCTCATGCCGTAGTCGGTGTTCTGGGCCAAGTTCAGCTTCTTCCGGCGAGCTGCGCTCATCTTCATCCGGTCACAGTGCGCGAGGCGTCCCCGGTTGAGCACGTTGGTCATGTGGACGTGGTCGCTCCCAGTCGGTCCCACCGTCGCGTTGCGCTCTTGCATGCTCTTGGAGGGGCGTGCACTACGCGGGGCGTTGCGCGTTCGACGTGTCGGCGGCGCCTTGACCACGGTGGCCTCGAACGCGGCCTCCAAGCTTGCAGATTTATCAGCCCGCTTTTTTAGATCCGCTGTCCACCGTCTTTGCAGCTGCTTGACCGCGTCGTGCTCTTCGGCGAGGTCGTGCTGTACGGTTGCCACGCGGAAACCTTGCATTTCCACCTTGCCGAACACCCCATTCCAGGTGATGTGCACACGTTTCCGTGTTACACTGAACACGTGCTTGATGTGCAATATCAGGGCATCCTCCGCTAGTTGCGCCACTTGCGGCATTATCTGCTGCACCTGTCGCTGAAAGTCCTCCAGGTACGTGGCGCTCCCCATACACAGTAGCTCACATAGCTTCCGTTTATTCCCTGCACGGTGCCCGGGTGGCGCTCCATTAGTTGCGGCTGATCGTATGGCGCTTGCAAGGAAACTGAAACAGCAAAAGGAGACACTCACCTGCTCTCCTGTTCTCAATCTGCTGGAGGTAGGCGTTCCCGGTTGGCTCGTGCTCGCGCTCTTTGGCGCGCTGCTGCAAACGGGGGCTGCTGCGCTGGGGGGTATTGCCGGTCGCGGTGGTGGTGGCACGGGCCTGCGGCATGCAAGCTGCATTGCCTCCTGGGGGTGGGCTAGCCGTTACGTGGGATCCGTGTCCAGAGGAAATCGGACGCGCACGTACTGGGCTGTGGGCCATCCCCAGGGGTGGCTCCTGAAGTTCGCGCTCAACGAGATTCCTCCGGAGTCGCGGGCTGTTGCGCACGGGAGTTGGGGATGGACTGGACGAGTCAAACTCAAGATTAAGTTCGGGAGTCGCCGGGTCTGCTTCCAGCGGAGGAGGTGCCCCCACAGGGATGTGGGCAGGTGTTGCCGGCAGTGCAGCATCCCTGGCTTCCGTAGTTGCCTCTCGAGGCACTGCCTGGTTTACACGTGCACGACTTGCACGCCGAACCCGTCTGACGCCAGTGCGAAATGCTCGGGCGGCTGTTCGAGGACTTGACGTATTCTGCTGGTCCGGACCCACAGCGGCACGCGGGTTGCTCCGCTCCCCAGCCCCGGAGTTCAACAGCGCCTCGCATTCAGCCAGTCCCAGATGCATCCTCGCGTGCGCCTCTGTTGTCGCTTGCTGCATCTGGCCGATCTCGTCGAGCTGATCGCTGATGGCGTCCCACTCCGCCATGTTCAAAACGTCTGGTCCCTCCGCCGTTTGTACCGCTGGCTGCTGCGCCGGCAGCCTCGGACTGCCAGCCCGCTCCGGTGCATCAGCGGCCACGTCCACGCGTACCTCGGTGACGCCACGGGTCCGGGGGCGCGTAGGGAGTGCTAACAGCCCTCTTAACACGCAACTCCCGACCCATCGGCTTGATGCCACCACCCGTTGCGGGTCTGGGGGCGCGTAGGGAGTGCTAACAGCCCTCTTAACACGCAAATCCCGACCCATGGGCATCCACAACAACCCGCCACAAACGACAAACCATACCTCGGGTTACAGGCGCGTGCTCGGGGAGCTGTCCCCACATCTTGAACATCCCTCAGCAACCTTCTACAACCGGGCGCCTGCCCACCATGCACACCGTCGCCCAGAATACGGTACCGCCCACTATCACATGCAGCCCCTAAGAATCAGGCGCGTGTCCGGGGAGCTGTCCCCACATCGCAGCCGTCACCAACAGCCTGCGCACTAACCCATGCGACTTCCATACACACCGTACCTCGGTGACACCACGGGTCCGGGGGCGCGTAGGGAGTGCTAACAGCCCTCTTAACACGCAACTCCCGACCCATCGGCTTGATGCCACCACCCGTTGCGGGTCTGGGGGCGCGTAGGGAGTGCTAACAGCCCTCTTAACACGCAACTCCCGACCCATGGGCATCCACAACAACCCGCCACAAACGACAAACCATACCTCGGGTTACAGGCGCGTGCTCGGGGAGCTGTCCCCACACCTTGAACATCCCAAAGCAACCTTTTACAACCGGGCGCCTGCCCACCATGCACACCGTCGCCCAGAATACGGTACCGCCCACTATCACATGCAGCCCCTAAGGATCAGGCGCGTGTCCGGGGAGCTGTCCCCACATCGCAGCCGTCCCCAACAGCCTGCGCACTAACCCATGCGACTTCCATACACACCGTGCCTCGGTGACGCCACGGGTCCGGGGGCGCGTAGGGAGTGCTAACAGCCCTCTTAACACGCCACTCCCGACCCATCGGCTTGATGCCACCACCCGTCGCGGGTCTGGGGGCGCGTAGGGAGTGCTAACAGCCCTCTTAACACGCAACTCCCGACCCATGGGCATCCACAACAACCCGCCACAAACCATACCTCAGGTTACAGGCGCGTGCTCGGGGAGCTGTCCCCACATCATGAACATCCCAAAGCAACCTTCTACAACCGGGCGCCTGCCCACCATGCACACCGTCGCCCAGATTACGGTACCGCCCACTATCACATGCAGCCCCTAAAGGATCAGGCGCGTGTCCGGGGAGCTGTCCCCACATCGCAGCCGTCACCAACAGCCTGCGCACTAACCCATGCGACTTCCATACACACCGTACCTCGGTGACGCCACGGGTCCGGGGGCGCGTAGGGAGTGCTAACAGCCCTCTTAACACGCAACTCCCGACCCATCGGCTTGATGCCACCACCTGTCGCGGGATCTGGGGGCGCGTAGAGAGTGCTAACAGCCCTCTTAACACGCAACTCCCGACCCATGGGCATCCACAACAACCCGCCACAAACCATACCTCGGATTACAGGCGCGTGCTCGGGGAGCTGTCCCCACATCTTGAACATCCCAAGCAACCTTCTACAACCGGGCGCCTGCCCACCATGCACACCGTCGCCCAGAATACGGTACCGCCCACTATCACATGCAGCCCCTAAGGATCAGGCGCGTGTCCGGGGAGTTGTCCCCACATCGCAGCCGGCACCAACAGCCTGCGCACTAACCCTTGCGACTTCCATACGCACCGTACCTCGGTGACGCCACGGGTCCGGGGGCGCGTAGGGAGTGCTAACAGCCCTCTTAACACGCAACTCCCGACCCATCGGCTTGATGCCAGCACCCGTTGCGGGTCTGGGGGCGCGTAGGGAGTGCTAACAGCCCTCTTAACACGCAACTCCCGACCCATGGGCATCCACAACAACCCGCCACAAACCATACCTCGGGTTACAGGCGCGTGCTCGGGGAGCTGTCCCCACATCTTGAACATCCCAAAGCAACCTTTTACAACCGGGCGCCTGCCCACCATGCACACCGTCGCTCAGAATACGGTACCGCCCACTATCACATGCAGCCCCTAAGGATCAGGCGCGTGTCCGGGGAGCTGTCCCCACATCGCAGCCGTCACCAACAGCCTGCGCACTAACCCTTGCGACTTCCATACGCACCGTACCTCGGTGACGCCACGGGTCCGGGGCGCGTAGGGAGTGCTAACAGCCCTCTTAACACGCAACTCCCGACCCATCGGCTTGATGCCACCACCCGTCGTGGGTCTGGGGGCGCGTAGAGAGTGCTAACAGCCCTCTTAACACGCAACTCCCGACCCATGGACATCCACAGCAACCCACCACAAAACATACCTCGGGTTACAGGCGCGTGCTCGGGGAGCTGTCCCCACATATTGAACATCCCAACCTTCTACAACCGGGCGCCTGCCCACCATGCACACCGTCGCCCATAATACGGTTCCGCCCACTATCACATGCAGCCCCTAAGGTTCAGGCGCGTGTCCGGGGAGCTGTCCCCGCATCGCAGCCGTCACCAACAGCCTGCGCACTAACCCATGCGACTTCCATACACACCGTACCTCGGTGACGCCACGGGTCCGGGGGCGCGTAGGGAGTGCTAACAGCCCTCTTAACACGCAACGCCTGACCCATCGGCTTGATGCCACCACCCGTCGCGGGTCTGGGGGCGCGTAGAGAGTGCTAACAGCCCTCCTAACACGCAACTCTCGACCCATGGGCATCCACAACAACCCGCCACAAAACATACCTCGGGTTACAGGCGCGTGCTCGGGGAGCTGTCCCCACATATTGAACATCCCAACCTTCTACAACCGGGCGCATGCCCACCATGCACACCGTCGCCCATAATACGGTACCGCCCACTATCACATGCAGCCCCTAAGGATCAGGCGCGTGTCCGGGGAGCTGTCCCCACATCGCAGCCGTCACCAACAGCCTGCGCACTAACCCATGCGACTTCCATACACACCGTACCTCGGTGACGCCACGGGTCCGGGCGCGCGTAGGGAGTGCTAACAGCCCTCTTAACACGCAACTCCCGACCCACCGGCATCCACAACAACCCACTTCAACAGATTCCGCGTGTTGCAGGCACACCACGCTCTTTCTCTCATAGGAATACGGGGGGCGCGTAGAATGGCTGTAAAAGGTCGGAACTCACCACGGAAGGCTGGACAGCTTCTTCGCCGGCTGCCCCGCGTCCCGCTCCGGGTCCACCTTCAGGCTGTTCAGCTCCCCCCTGCGAAGACCATCGATACACACCGCAACCCACACCGTTCCTCCGTGACGCCACGGGTCCGGGGGCGCGTAGGGAGTGCTAACAGCGCTCTTAACACGCAACTCCCGACCCATCGGCAACACGCCAATTCCCGTCTCGGGTCTGGGGTGCGTGAAGTAAGCATACCTCTTTTGTTTCATTAAAGCTATTGGCAACCGCACAAAAAAAAAAGAAGATTAATACTCACCGCAGGATGCACCACCGCGACCTCTTCTCCAGACGCAACGTGCTCCGCGGCTCCAACTACGGGAGCTCCGCCCTGCCAGTGGTGAAGCAAGGAGACGGTTCCTCCCTTCACGTCGTCTTCAAAAAAAAGAGCGCACGCCTAACAAAAAGAGCATGGGCTCCAGTGCCAACAAGAAAATCCAATGTTCGGCCGAGTGTCCAGGAAGATGTCCCCACATCGCGGCCGTCACCTCCCTAATTACCACATGAAATGCTGCCCACTCGAGCCACTGGAAAAGAAAAGGTCTGCCGCTTGTGTAATACAACACTGAAAAAACTCATTGCCCAAAACCGCACATACTAAGCATACACTAAAAAAACCCCCACGGTTCGGGCGCGTGTCCAGGGAGCTGTCCCCACATCGCGGCCGTCACCTCCCTAATTACCACATGAAATGCTGCCCACTCGAGCCACTGGAAAAGAAAAGGTCTGCCGCTTGTGTAATACAACACTGAAAAAACTCATTGCCCAAAACCGCACATACTAAGCATACACTAAAAAAACCCCCACGGTTCGGGCGCGTGTCCAGGGAGCTGTCCCCACATCGCAGCCGTCACCTCCCTAATTACCACATGAAATGCTGCCCACTCGAGCCACTGGAAAAGAAAAGGTCTGCCGCTTGTGTAATACAACACTGAAAAAACTCATTGCCCAAAACCGCACATACTAAGCATACACTAAAAAACCCCCCACGGTTCGGGCGCGTGTCCAGGGAGCTGTCCCCACATCGCAGCCGTCCCCTCCCTAATTACCGAGTCCGGAAAGCATACACCTGCAGGCGCACCATAACCAAAAAAGCCCCACGGTTCGGGCGCGTGTCCATCCAGGGAGCTGTCCCCACATCGCAGCCGTCACCTCCCTAATTACCACATGAAATGCTGCCCACTCGAGCCACTGGAAAAGAAAAGGTCTGCCGCTTGTGTAATACAACACTGAAAAAACTCATTGCTCAAAACCGCACATACTAAGCATACACTAAAAAAACCCCCACGGTTCGGGCGCGTGTCCAGGGAGCTGTCCCCACATCGCAGCCGTCACCTCCCTAATTACCACATGAAATGCTGCCCACTCGAGCCACTGGAAAATAAAAGGTCTGCCGCTTGTGTAATACAACACTGAAAAAACTCATTGCCCAAAACCGCACATACTAAGCATACACTAAAAAAACCCCCACGGTTCGGGCGCGTGTCCAGGGAGCTGTCCCCACATCGCAGCCGTCACCTCCCTAATTACCACATGAAATGCTGCCCACTCGAGCCACTGGAAAAGAAAAGGTCTGCCGCTTGTGTAATACAACACTGAAAAAACTCATTGCCCAAAACCGCACATACTAAGCATACACTAAAAAAAACCCCACGGTTCGGGCGCGTGTCCAGGGAGCTGTCCCCACATCGCAGCCGTCCCCTCCCTAATTACCGAGTCCGGAAAGCATACACCTGCAGGCGCACCATAACCAAAAAAGCCCCACGGTTCGGGCGCGTGTCCATCCAGGGAGCTGTCCCCACATCGCAGCCGTCCCCTCCCAAACAACTGTGTCCCAGCAAATGCATCCCCACCCACTGCCAACGCATTCCACAAAATAAGAAGAACATCAAGGTCAACGCACCGCTGGTCCTGGCTGTACCACTGCCGTCTGGAGGCCCCCCGTGCCGGGCGCAAGGGGGAATGTATTCAAAGGGGCGGCGGGAACGGGCTGCATTCTCTCTACAACAAAATAACGCCAGTAAAATTTTCAAGACCGAGTCTTGTAACAAGATTTGAATAATAAGTTCTACGGCGCGCCCTACTTGTTTCAAATCGATTGTCCGTCCTTCAAGCAACTACCTCACCTAGTGTGACGCACGACCTGCTGTACGTACGTACTAGTATGACTGTATGTAGTGCGTGCGTGATGGGTCAAATAAACCTCCAGGCGGACATTTTCATGTGTATAATTACTTTGAGTCCCCCGCCACCCAAATTATACTCTCTTCAGTCACCCGCAGGACACGGTTTTGGCTTAACTTTCTTGTGTATAATTAATTGAGTCCCCCGCCGCCCACCATGCATTCAGCAGGACACGGTTTTCACTCGACTTTTCTTATCTTTTGCTCTGACGTACTCGCTCGCGTCCTCGCTCGTTGATACATCGATGTCCACGGGCATTCTGAAGGCCAGCTGATGACCGAATTGTATAAAACATGACACGCGGTATAATTTTCATGGACTTAAGAAAAGATAAGAAAACTTAAGAAAAGTTAAGCAAACTTAAGAAAACTTAAGCGAATACCTTGTTCTAGTGTGTGAGAACTTTGGGCCATTTGACGGTGTTTATGAAGGGCTTAGAATTTGCGTTTGTGATTGTCGTGTCGTGGTGACCACCATAATAAGGCTCAATATCACTCTGATGATAAGGAGGGTCTTGAGTGGGCCATGGGCAAAGCGAAGAAGGAAGTACTTTGCCGCTTTCGTTCAGAACTTCATCCCAAATATCAGAGCCGACTCCTGTGTATTCTAGCCTCTTCTTCGTGACTCTGGACTTAGGAAGGACGTTCAGGAACCATCTGGCAATCTTTTTCTGTGTAGGCCTCCGGTCAAAGGCTGGTTGAGTATCATTGGGTGCACTGTCTATAGCTATGATAACAACATCCGAAAAGTCATCCTTATAGCATCCACCACCTAACACGCTATTCGATGAAATTGACATTAGGGTAGATAATTGACATTAGCTGTTTTTGGCGATATTTAGAAAATATATGTGCTGAAAATGTTAATGTTGAAAATATTTTTGCTCGCAGGCCTCCGCAACGGTAAAATTACAAGACACGTACGAAAATGTTTCCAAGACACGGTGAAGCATGCAATTTATTTTGTGTGCTGTAAATGGTAGCGAGCATGGCATACGAAAGAAATGAGCAATTGCCATATCGGATTTCTCTAATAATCGTATTTACATTATGTACATCTATTTCGTGCGTCTAAGTCAGCTGATTCTATTCACATTTCAACATCGCTACCGTCGTCTAGCTCATTTCCCTCGTTTTCGCTATTGTCTTCATCGCCTACTGTTTCTTCCATTTGCCCGTTATCAATTCGTCTTTTCTTGGCTCTTTGCGCCAGCAGTGCGACTATAAGTTGCCCATACTGCTCATATGGGATACAACCTTTTGCCTCGTTAGCTGCGATGTTCCACGCTAGCAATATCTCTGCACTTTTGAAGGGCTCAGTTGACGGCGTATCGGATGCGTTCTCCCAGAAGGCTCCCGCTTTCGCCGCCAAAACCTTTCCGATTCTTCGCTCCTTAGTGTCCGTGTACGTCTTCACTTTCAGGTACTTGTACTTCAACTCCTTCGCGTAGACAATCCGTGCATGCACTCGGACAAGCATCAGGGGGTCCGACCATTCTTTGCTGTTGAGCTTGACACGGAATTGGCATACATCGTTGGCCTTCACGCCCGTGATTTCTCCGAAGCAAACGGCGTAGCTGTTTACGATCATCTGATCGAACGAAACCTCCCATACCGGGTTGGCCACGTACGCTTCGGCTTTTCTAGCAGCCCGATTCACCGCCTTACGTTTGCCCGTGTACACGGCAATCGGTGCACGTTCTACGCGTTCTTGAATTCGGGCTGGAATTTCTGCTGCTGCTGGCATCTGAGCTTCGGCGAGTCTGAGAGGAGCTTCCAGGGCATGCACCAAAGGGGCATTCAAACGTGCGTGCAATTTGCTCGGCAAAACGAACGGGACATTGGGCTCCTCGAAAATGCCCTCCTCGGTCAGCTTTCGTTGCTTCCTCAACCGCTCCGCCCACCACGCCTCGTGGGTAGGTGTAAACGTCGTACTCAAAATGGTCCGTAACCCTTGCACCAGATCCTCGAGCTTCGCAAGCCCTTCGTCGGAGAAGGCTTTCGGTTTGACAAAATCAGGCAGATTCTCAGGCATAGAATTCAACACCTTGAGGCCCTCCTCCGGTAGCCACTTCTTGTCGGTGGAATACATCTTGTATTGCACGACCACTTCGCCGTCCTCGTTCATGTACGCTTTGAAGGTCTGCTGTGTGGAGATGCCACAGACGTTCTCGTAGCGACCACCGAACCAGGTCATCAAATCGTGCACTTTCGCCACCGCGGTCGTGAAGATGCCATCCGAGAAACACTCCTTTGCGATTTCCATCATTTCGTCACGGGTCATCGCAAGCTTGCGTTTTAAGCGCACAGAAAAACGCGAGAACATCTGGTCGATGTTCTCGTGGGTGTGGCCGACGATTAGGAAGTTCACCTTCACCTTCTTGAACGCGCCAGACATAACCAACCAAGAGATATACGCCAAAAGCATAACGCTCTTGTTGGTGCCCACGTTGTCGAGCTGGACGTATAACACTTCCGGCATCGGGTACGGTTCTTCGCCATCCCCTTTACGACGGTGCTCTTGAATTCGAGTGACGTCACGATGCAGCACGTTCAGCAGGAAGTTGGCGTCGTCACCGTAATTCGCGTAGTTGAAGTCCATAAACCGGCAAACGTTTTCGATGATGCTACCCATATTGTGCACGTCCAAGAAGTCCTTTCGGTCCAGATATGATGGCATGCGCCTGAAATGCGGCAGGCGCGTCGTCCATTGGGTCATCCCGTCAATGATGACAGAGGAATATTTCCACCACGTTTTGTTTTCCTTGATGCTCTTAGTCATGTTGGATTTTCGGCCGTGTTTGTAGAACTTCTCACGCTCGGCACGTGCTTGGTTAAGGTGCACCTCTCGTATTTTGTCGTATGGACCTGAAAAAAAAACGTTTTGATATACAAACTTCTAAAACAACGTAAAACAAATGCAAATACTATATTTTTCAGAATTTAGCTTACCGTGCTGGGATTTAGGTGTGCCCTCCTTCAAGATTTTGATCGAAGCACATACACTGCACTGCGAAAAACGCTTGCACTTCGGAACTTTGAGCCAAGATTTGAACTCGTCTTTCCAGATTTCGTAGAAGTACGGCAAGGAGACTTCCTTGGATTTGCGGTCGTGAATAGATAACGAATCGAGATAGTCATCCCAAATCTCTTCTCTTGTCTTCCCCGAGGGGAGATGTGTCTCAGGTTTATCAGCCTGATGTTCGCCCTGTTCAGCCGCATATTTATTCACGAAGGCAATGACATTCGATTTTTTGCAGGACAAACGCCGATTTGCCTCGCTGCCCGTCAGCCCGTGAATGAAATTTGTTCTTCCAGAGAGAACGCGCTCGCGTACGTCGCAGAAATAGCCTTGGCTTATTTTGTAAACCTTCTGGTAGAATGCCGAGCACACCTGTAAATATACAAGCAAAGTGAATTTTTGAAAAAAGAGTCAAACTGCTCATTAAGCTAATGAGCAGTTTGGACAAACTTTCAGGAATATGAACAAACATTTATACTTCAAGGGAATTCTATAAAAAAGAAGAAAACCTGCTCATTAGCTTAATGAGCAGTTGAGGCAAAATTTCAGGAATATGAACAAACATTTATACTTCAAGGGAATTCTATAAAAAAGAAGAAAACCTGCTCATTAGCTTAATGAGCAGTTGAGGCAAAATTTCAGGAATATGAACAAACATTTATACTTCAAGGGAATTCTATAAAAAAGAAGAAAACCTGCTCATTAGCTTAATGAGCAGTTGAGGCAAAATTTCAGTAATATGCACAAACATTTATACTTCAAGGGAATTCTATGAAAAGAAATGAAACTGCTCATTAAGCTAATGAGCAGTTTAGACAAACTTTCAGGAATATGAACAAAAAAATATTCTTCAAGGGGATTCTATAAAAAAAGAAGGAAAGCCGCTCATTAAGCTAATGAGCAGTTTTGACAAACTTTCAGGAATATGAACAAAAAGTTATACTTCAAGGGGATTCTATATAAAAATAAAAAAACCGCTCATTAAGCTAATGAGCAGTTTTGGCAAACGTACCGGTCTGTCACATATGAAGAACTTAAATATGAATCTTGAGTCACAAGTTCTGGTTCCGCTCTTCATAAGATCTGTTACCATCCATTCTTTACGATCCTTTTGAGACAAGTCCCAAAACATTTTGCGTTGAGCTGCTAAAGCTGATGTGTGAAACATTAACGAGCAAACCGATTTGCACTTGCACCGATAAACCGCAATACTTTCTATGTCAGACTGTGAAAGGTTTCGTTCTTTGATTGATATTTGACTCTTTTCTTTGGGGTTTCTTTTTGCTGATGTGTAAACTGCTCGCTCTTTACCGACCTTAGTTGTTTTCCCATTCAGCACACTTTCACTCTTTTCGTCACCCACGGAGTGCGAACTAAAGCTTGCTTCAAGGCTTTGCGTTATCTCATTGAAGTCAACACTTGTGATCTTTCGCGAACTAGACTCTTGCGTGTTTATTGTGTCATCAGAGTCCGATGAGCGCTGAGTCGCGCGAGAGTCGCTAGTCTTTTGCAAGTTTGCGGTCATTGGAGTTTCTGCGCTTTTCGAATGCATTGGCGTTTCGACGCACGGAAAGCATAATATCTCATCGTCGCAAACTGTTTTGTATAGCGATGAGCGAGGAGCGTTAACTGGCGATGAGCGAAATACGTCTGTTTCTATTTCTATGATATCGTCTTCCTTCTGGGTGTAGTATATTGCAGGCTGTGAAAGGTCAATAACTTCGTCGATAGCTTCGTCAGCTATTTGCCAGAACGGCCCCATCAGAAAAATAGTTCAAAAATCTTATGAAGCCGATTTCCGTGAAATGAAAACGACGAGAGTTCATTCCGAGTTTCGTCAGGGGCGACAGCCGATGACTTTGAATTTGAATATTACGGTCGGTCATACTAAATTCATCGGATCGATCGACCAAACTTTGTCCAATAACATCATTCTGTACTCAAGTTCCCGGATCGAGTGCAGATGTCATCAATCGAAATCGAGAACTTGAATGCAGATTCGAGTTCTTTGTCGCGTTGCTTCGGCCCGTCCAATAAAATACTTCGATTCGCAATTCTCGGATTTCGATGACGAGAGCACGGAACTTATTGAAATTTCATAAACTCGACCAGTCTTCCTCACAATCCAAAACCTACTTTGCATAACACCGCTTACAGCTCATCGCCTTTTTTTCTACTTTTTCGTGAATTAAAATAATGGCAACTGCGGATCAATTTCGCGCATTGTTGAGCGGAGGAAACATACTACAGCTACCCGACAAGCAGTGGTCAGTTGAGCGCGTAGCTTCTTTAGAGGGCCATTGGCTGCGAGTATATGTTTTTCTCGCAACAGCCGATGGCGGTACAGTTCAGAAAAGTTTGCCTCTTTTGCCAGCAAACGCAGATGAGAACCTTCGTATCTCTTTCGCTGGCGCTGCGTCAACCGCCAACGGCAATACCCCGTTGTACGTGCTGGCAACGGGCGAACGCCCGCATGAGTATACCGCTGTCCGTCTTGACGCTGAAAATATGCTGATTAGCAGCGTGGCGCCTTCTTACACAGCGCGCAAGAACAGGCTGGATGAGCTGGTTACACGAGCAGCGACCAGAGTTCATGCTGCTGCTTACAGTTCTTTTTTAAATGAAATGTGGCGAAATTCCGAGAACGAAGACTTCTGGAAGTGTCCTGAGAAGTCTGGTGGAGTGTTCAGTCTCTTGGACGATTCACTCGATACGGAGATGGGTTGCACTGGAGTACTTCCAACCGCGGTAAGTTCAAACATTTTTGAAAATCCTGTAATAAATCTTAAATTATTTGTCATTTTCTTAATTATTATTGTGTCTTAAAAAGCTTGAACAAAAAACCTCATTAGCTTAATGAGCAGTTTTGCAAACTTTCGACCTTTCCGTGTTTTTTTCTTTACAGTCTGTATGATACCTTCTGTCATTATTGACATGTGTCACTGTTTTACCCGATAAATTCGATGACTGACCAAAGCTTGAACAAAAAGCCTCATTACTTTAATGAGTAGTTTTGCAAACTTTCTGACCTTTCCGTATTTTTTTCTTTATAGTCAGTACGGTACCTACTGTCATTATATGACATGCGTGACTGATTTACCCGATAAATTCGATGACTGACCAAAGCTTGAACAAAAAGCCTCATTAGCTTAATGAGTAGTTTTGCAAACTTTCTGACCTTTCCGTGTTTTTTTCTTTATAGTCAGTATGGTACCTACTGTCATTATATGACATGCGTGACTGTTTTACCCGATAAATTCGATGACTGACCAAAGCTTGAACAAAAAGCCTCATTAGCTTAATGAGTAGTTTTGCAAACTTTCTGACCTTTCCGTGTTTTTTTCTTTATAGTCAGTATGGTACCTACTGTCATTATATGACATGCGTGACTGTTTTACCCGATAAATTCGATGACTGACCAAAGCTTGAACAAAAAGCCTCATTAGCTTAATGAGCAGTTTTGCAAACTTTCTGACCTTTCCGTATTTTTCTCTCTTTATAGTCAGTATGGTACCTACTGTCATTATATGACATGCGTGACTGTTTTACCCGATAAATTCGATGACTGACCAAAGCTTGAACAAAAAGCCTCATCAGCTTAATGAGCAGTTTTTCTTTTGTCCCCTTTACTGCAGGATTCCGGCACAACCGACTTTAATTCACCAGTAAAGCTTCCACACGGCTGGACCGCATGCTTCACAAAATCTGCTGTTCGGAAGGCGAACAAAGATCGGTTCGGAAAGTCCTCGGTGTCAGCACACCAGTGTCTCTGTTTAAATTGTGGTAAACAAGGAGAGAAGCGGTGTGGTGGCTGTCACCAAGCAGTATATTGTTCACATGATTGTGCGAAGCAGCACTGGAAGTCGAGCCATCGACAGGAATGTAGTAAAGCAAAGCTAAAGAAGTAGGCATAAACTTACATTGACAACCGTAATTGATCCAGACCGATGTTAATAAAATATGTATCATTAGCTTGTAATGTAAAAAATGTCTCATTAGCTTAATGAGCAGTTGTGCAAAGTTTCTAACCTTTGTGTTTTCCCCTTAACAGTTTTATAATGAACATGAGTATTGTTTTGAATTGCTCATTAACCTAATGAGGTGTTACCTGTTAGTGACTAACTTTGTACTTTTATATTACAATATAGGTACCAATGACACCTGCAGCAGAAAGCGATCTGGCTGCTAATCGTGGTCCGGGCGGCTCATTGTATGTTGGCTTACGGGCCTGGAGAGACAGCGAAGGCGGCCAAAGAACAGAATGCTCTGCAAGCAGCGCAGGACTGGCAGTCCTTGCTCACTTTGCCGAAACAGCGGCGTTCAATAGCTCATTCTAATACGATTCGGTATCAGATTGAGTATAACCACCGGTACCCCAGAGTCGTTAACGCCAAAGACGTCAAGGGGTGTACCTTCAACATACCTATCCAGTACATTATACAGGCTGAGGACTACGAGCGCATCAGGGATGAGGACCGTGCGCAAGTCATGAACTTGAAAGAGAGCATGGCTTGGAACCCACACGGTTTTCAGAACACCTCCCTAGTGTACGTTGTATGGGCGCACTCTGGGGAGCACCTCACAAGCGCGGAGGAGTTTGACCCCAGTAAGGTGTACGACGGCGTATATCGTTTCGTGTGCTTCGGGCACCAACATAGCCTCACCGCTCGGCGGGAGCTTCACCAAGAACAACCAGATAACGAAGCTTTTCAGCAGATCGAGTGCAAATTGTATTTTAATCTACAGTCTGACATGGTCCGATTTTTGGCTGACGAGCAGAACACCGTCGACCAGAACGTGAAGGGCAAGTCGCACCAGCAACTCATAAAATCCATGCGAGTTGGCATGCAGGTGATTTCTGAGAAAATAATGTAACTTATCCATCTTTGTCACTTAAAGCTCTTACTTACTTAAAGCAAAAGAATGTTACTGACCGTACCATGCAGGCATCGAAGGGCCCTCTCCACAAACTCTATTGGCATTGTGGCATCACCGACTGGGACGTTCAGCTCCAAGACTGGACGGAGGACGGCCTGGTGAAGCAGTTGGAAAAGCACGATCCCAAGATTTTCAAGCTTCCAAGGAGGCCGGAAGCAAGGAAGCATGTCTACGAGAAGCTGTCGAAGGGGGACTGGGCCAATGTGAATGACTGGCAGCTTTTCGGGGGAGACGTTGAAAGTGGCAAATGGTTCCCGGTCTGGAGCTATTTGACATCGGCTCAGCAGTTGCAGATTAAGGCGGAGGTGTTGCAAATGAATCACATCTCCTACGCCAACGACTACGCAACGAATTGGTCGATGGCTACAGTGCGTCAGGACACTTGGGAGTGCATTGTTAGAATCATGCATGCGTACGGCGCGGGTATTCTGAAGGGGCAGACTAAGACCCCCACCAAGGGGTCGAGTAAGAAACGCAAGACCTGGACTCCGGAGAGTGAGATCGTTGACATGACTACCGAGACGTCTGGGGCGGAGGAGGCGTTGAAGGATGTAGGTGTCGACCTCAAGAAGAAGAAGTCGGGTAGCAAGGCCAGGTCTAGGCGTGTTCCTCGAAGCGCCGGTAACACGTTGAGTGTCGGTCAGCCGGCACAGCCTTTGCAGCAGGCAATCGTGAAGGAGAGCGAGAAGAAGGAGTTGAACATGACCTTTTTCCAGACGATGCTCGGGTTTCACTCGGACGTGGAGGTTGATTACTTGAACGGCGTTCTGAAGAGAATCCTGACCACTGAGATCACCATCCCAGAGGCGATTGAAACCCTGAAGAGGTTCAAGAACCAACGCAACGTTCAGGCCTGGATCGTGTCGCAATCTGGGGTGGAGAATTGGGATGCTTTTGAGAAGAAATACGGTGAGACTTGGGCTTGCCAGGAGGCCATCGAGCGATGCATCAAGGCGGTGAAACAAGGTAAAACTGGGCGAGGGGGGAGTCAGCTCACGGTTCCCAAGGCCATCGTCCAATTCGTCTCAGACTGCAACACATGGCTTTCCCGGTGTCAGGCCGGAGAGGGAGACCTCGGGCGGCTGCCCGTCAACTACGTCCCCAATACAGTTAAGGTGTGCGTTCTTTCAACATTCTTTGTTGTAATAGTCGTGCTCCTCATGTAGTTGCATGTTTTATTGCGCTAGCAATTTTGGGTCATTCAAATATTAACAAGCGGTTTGCGGTATAATAGGTGGCACTTCCCTCCCCCCTTGTGGAGGATGGTAAGGAGGCACTGCTTGAGAAAGACTACGAGATGAAGACGGTTCAAACCGGCTACATGATCTACAAAGACGAGTTGACGAAACTCGAGTCTGTCCCGAAGATGCATTACGTGGGGACGATACTGGACGTTATTTACGACTTCGATACGGAGGTGTCAGAGCACGCGTTATCCGAGCCCGACCTGATCAAGTTCATAGATGCCTTTGCGGCGCTCACCACCTCGCCGGACTGGACAATATTGATATTTTGTGGGTTTGCTCAGCAGACCGGATTCCTGAAGATCCTGGAGAGCAAATGCAACGGTGGGGCCCAGCGCATATGGTGGCGCAAGGAGAACCAGGATGTGGGTGCCAACAAAGCCATCCGGTACAATGTCCTCGAAGCGGCTGTCATCGGGTTCCAAATGGCGGACCAGGAGTCCGGGGAAAAATCCACTCGCAAACCATGGATGTGCGACTTCGACTTCTCGACGAAGGAAGCGGAGGCGAGCTCGAGGGCGAATTTGTTGGAGGGGTATTCTGTCGTCAAGCAACCCTTCCGAGACGATGGGAAAGTGGTATGCGCTCACCAGAAGCCCCAGCACCTGCTAATGGACCTCATCAACTGCCACATGATGGGACCCGCACCTTTCGCCCGGTTAAACAACGATTCGTCACCCAACTGGATCTTGGATACAGGGTGTGGGGTCGCGACGGCCACAATGGCAGCTCTCCGGTGCGGCTTGAACGCTGTCGCGTTCGACTCCGACCAAGACATGGTGGGAGCAGCCAGTCAGCGGCTTGGGAACATTACCGACGAGCCTGACGGCGATACGGAATGCATGTCACTCGAGGAAACGGCGAAGCTCAAAGAGGATGCACGCATAGAGGAGGAAAACCTCAAAAAGGCGAAAGAAATCGCCGAGTGCGCTAAGGACATCAACGAGTTTGCTGGATGTGACACACCGACAGGACAATCTGTCACTTGTCACCTCCTAAAGTAGGCTGGGTGACCGTCACTAGTAGTCGGGAAACTCCCGTTAGTATTTATGTGTATACTTCTTTTATCTATGAGACTTTTTACCGTTCTGATATCGAAACCCTTAACTCAGGGTTTATTTCCAGTTATCCGATATATTCGCTCCGAACTATATATCCGACAGGTTTGGTTCCACTTACACTTTATTTAGCCACTGCGACACCGCTGAAATGATTGGCTAAAGCCGGACGCTTGGGATGGAGTGAGGCGCTCCGCACGTGGGAGTGCCGGCGGTCGCGGGTATGGCCTAAATTTTTTGGGTTGATTTACGGTGAACTGTAAGCCTTCGAGGACATTTTTCTACATGATTTAACGTTGGGTTGGTTTACGCATCCTGGTTGGTTACCACACCGTTTCGTATTGGCCGCCATCTGCCACACGACTTCTTGGGATTGCTGCTCTCTCACGGCATCCGTATCGACAACCCATCGCATTTCTTGGCCGCCCGTGACGGCCGCATTTTTCCACGTCTTCTTGCCTCACTCCACCCCTATAGTCTTCTTCATCATGGTCGCTTCTACTAGATCAACGGCTAGCATGGCGAATCGCCGCCGCACATTAAGCACGATTTTTGATTGCGTTGCTGCCAGGCATGCCAACACACCCGCGACTCCGCCAGCGGCACAGCCACCCGCTAATTCGGCGGGGGCTACGTTTTTGGCATCGGTGCGCACGTTGCAGCGAGGGCACTTCGACATGAAGGTGGCCAAGCACGTGCAACGAAAATTGTTCGACGGCAAGGAGGGAAGATTTTCCGGTGCGGAGTCCCACGCGGCGGTGGCCATCTTCACGAGGATGGTATCTGCGCTGCAGACAGCATTCGTCACTGAGGACATCGGTTTCGCTCCGCTCTTCACGCTGGACGACGCTACTTTGGCCGTCCGCGTGGAGGCCAACAATTTGTTGTTCTCCACGCTCGAGCTGCTGGTGGACCTCTCGCTCCTCGCCCGCAGCGGACTGGACGGACTCGTCACACGCCAGCTTCCCGACAGACGGTAAGCGTGTTCTACTCGAGTTCGCCCGTCGGATGATCCCGGTTGGTGACCCCTTCCAGGGGCAGGCGGACATGTTCGCCGTCCGCATCCCTGCGGGCATGGACCCTCATGGGCCGATCGAGGACTTCAACGCCGCGCTCAAGGCTGCGAGATCAAGGGCGACGCTCATGGACGAGGACGTGAAGTCCCTTTTCATCAAAGCCCTCGACACCACCTTCTACCAGCCGGTGGTGTCCCGCTTGCTTCTTCACGACCAACGAGCCGCCCACGACCTCCTCACCATTCAGCAATGGGTGCGTGAGTGCTACGGCGAGCACGTGCGGGCAGGCACGCACCGCCACCGCGTCCGCGCACCGGTACTCCCCCGGCACGCACTTCATGGAGAAGAACATCGATGATTCGGCCACGGCGGGTGAGATCGCGGACTTACGAACGATGGTACTCGACTTGAAGCGGCAATTGGCCGCCTTCCTCGTCGCCGCCGAGTCCGAGCCGTCCCCGCGGGGATTCACACCTCGCGCGGACAAGCCGGACCGCCGTGTCAAGACCCGCTTTGCAGCCTCGCCCCTCCCCAAAGGGGGGAATTGGTCTCAATCCGTCTCGAGAAAGGTGGCCTTCCACCGGGACACCGGTGCGACCATCCCGTACTGCCAGAATCAGGTGTGCGCTAAGGGGAAGGCGCGGCATTGGCATCGGGACTGCCCGAACGGGGGCAGGACCGGACTCTCGGCCTACGCCTTCGCTGAGGAGGCCGAAAACTCCGTGCTGGCCGCGAAGTTCCAACACGCCATCGACCACGGCGACCCCGTGGAGTTCGACGCCCTTTGCATGCTTGCGGGCGGGAAGCCGGAGGTCTTCACCGATCTTTCCGCGTGCTCGTTCTGCGAGGAGGACGGTGAGGTCCTCGTGTCCGCCGTCGCCGAGTTCTCGAGATGGCACACGCGGCTGGGGCTTCGACGTTCAACATCAACACCTTCACTGCCGACTTGCCGGTGGTGTCGGAGCCGACCGCAACTCCCCACCCGCGTCGGTTGAGTCCGAGGAGGAATGGACCGGTCCGCCGAACCCCTTCTGCCCTCCCGTCACCCGCACGTTTGCCGATTTCATTGAGAGCACGGGGGTTGCATTGGGGGCGCCCGGTGAACCAACCGCGAGCATGGGTTTGCTCTCCGCGGTTGGGGCGCCGGAGCGCGTGATGGACAACGCGCCCGCGACCTACGCCACGAGCGACGGTGACGGCGAGGATGCCTCGGTGGCACCACCGCGGCCACGGTACGGCTGTGGGCACGCCATTCCGGGCTTTGGGAGGTCTCTTCTCACTTCATCCTTAATGTGTGCGCTGTTTGTGATTTGTGCCACCGCCGCGCCGCACACCGTTGCCGATGTCGGTGGTGCCGATGCGCACACATGCACGGCTCCACCGGTCGGTGGTGCTGCGTGGACTGCCTCGGCGATCCCGGCTACGGGAACTTCACCAACTGAGATGGTTCGTAACGATCTTGGCGACGCGATGGGTGGTGCGAGCACGGCTGCCATTCCGCCGCATCGACAGACGCGGTATCGGGAGCTGCGGCAGGGATTCCACACTCTCCGCAACGTCCCGCGGCCGCCATGGCTGTACGAACCCGACCCTGATTACGTTCCGCCGTCGCCGCCTTACCCGCCACCGCCGTACTCGTCCGATGACGAGGAGCCGAGCTCTGGTGGTCAGGCGGCTGTGATCGAGGATTCAACAATTTCTTCTACGAATGATTTACCACCGGCCCCGGGGGCCGGCAACTACTTCGCCCTTACGCTGCTCCGGGCCGGGTCACAAGCCCCGCAGGACCCTAGTGGCTGAGATTGATCACACCGTGCCTGCCTAGAGATTAGCTGTTGCTTAGCCTCTAGATGTGCAGAGGAGATCTCTAAATCTCGGCTGTTTTTACTCTAGAAATCTCGACTGTTTCTTTGGCCTTGGCCATTACTTATTCACTCAGCTCTCTGAGGTAATCCTAGTCAGCATGGCCAAGTCTCATCAACCTATCATATGCTTGTACTACATTATCATGCAGTATGATGTGCCAGTATTCTGCATGTCACATTATTACACAGTACAGTGGTACTGTGTACTCCCATATAAGGGGGGTCTCTTCCTCAACAGGGGTCTCGGGCGCTAATGCTGTAAGGCGCGTATGACACTTCTGGCATGTATGACATTGCTGAGTCATCCGCGCATGACACCGTGTGTTGTCCTAGCACAAATTGAGCTATGTTTAGGGTTTTAGCAGTTAACACAGTATCTGTCAGCCTTGCTGTGACCTGGGACTGCCCCGACCAAGAGTACATGCCCCCAGGTATGCTACGGTTTCCTCCTGAAGTTAACTAGTTAAGTAGGGAGTTTGTTTGCTTCGTTTCACTGCTAACTCCGGTCACCACCCTAGGTGGTGTGCTGGATGTGACACACCGACAGGACAATCTGTCACTTGTCACCTCCTAAAGTAGGCTGGGTGATCGTCACTAGTAGTCGGGAAACTCCCGTTAGTATTTATGTGTATACTTCTTTTATCTATGAGACTTTTTACCGTTCTGATATCGAAACCCTTAACTCAGGGTTTATTTCCAGTTATCCGATATATTCGCTCCGAACTATATATCCGACAGAGTTGATTGATGGCGACGGTGAAGAACCCGCCGAAGATCCACCCGCTGAAACCGGCACGGATTCTGGGCAACCCGAGGCAGGAGAAGGAGAGGGAGGAGAAGGCGGAGAAGAAGAGGGAGAAGGAGAGGCAGGAGAAGGCGCACCAGGAGACAGCGATCCCCCCGCACCTGCCGGAGACGCACCAGCCGAGTAAATAGTGCACGCCGTGCCAAATGCCTGTCTTGAACCTGGAATGAACGCATATACCGCGTAGATTGTGGTCGCAGTGCTAACAGCTAGTCCTGAACATTAATAAAACACATGTACAAAATGAAATTAGTCACCGCATCATATTTTGTATCGTGTTTACCACATTGAATGCTTGCATGTGCTTGTGAATTTATTATAAGCACTCATACGTACGTATCCGAGCAGATACCGCGTAGATTGTGGTCGCAGTGCTAACAGCTAGTCCTGAACATTAATAAAACACATGTACAAAATGAAATTAGTCACCGCATCATATTTTGTATCGTGTTTACCACATTGAATGCTTGCATGTGCTTGTGAATTTATTTAAGCACTCATACGTACGTATCTATTAGCCTCATCGGCACCCGCGTTTATACGTGCGTCTCACGTCTCGTCGGAAAATACGTTATTTTCGTACGCCTTGGAATTATTTAGCCATCTATAATTAAATTGAAAAATGACATTCCATAATGTCGTTTTCATCGAATAGCGTGTTATGGGCCAACTGGTCGATGTACTCCTCCTCGCGTCCCTCCTCCACAGGCGTGGTGCGTAATACGTCGAGGTCGTTGAAATAGTCGAAAGTTGTAGGAGCGTCGACAGAAGATGTCGGTTTTGAGCGCAATGAAGATGTCCCAACAATTCTGCGGCGTCCACGGGAAGAAGCAGGGGTACCCTGCGAGCCTTTGGGCGAATGCGACGGGGAATCGGACTGACGCGTGTGGGCAGCACGCAGAGCCGAACCAAGCCCCTCACGTCGAGTAGAAGCCATTGCGGGAATAAAATAGCGTCGGTCCAGTGGGAATTCGAAGCACATAGGAGTGCGCAAGAAAAACTGCTGAAGATGTCGGAATTAGAAAAGATGTCGGGATGTCGGTGTTGCCGCCGCTGCGCGTAGTGCGGTACGGCTGATGTCGGGATGTCAGAATTTGATGTCGGAAGATGTCGGATAGAGTCGCGGGGGCGCGAAGCGGACCGGAAAAAAACAAGCCAACACGGAAGGTGCGTGGGCTATAACTGACGTAATAACAGATATATAGGGCTATATATATATATATATGTGTGTGTTATTACCCGTGGAAGTGAGAGACAGGTGCAACGGCTGTTAAGGTCTAAAGTCGATTAACATAAGTATTTTGGCAGGCTTTAGGGTTTCGGGAGCCGGTGACACGGGGACACAGACCGCACTGCAAGTGACATCCAGGCGAGGGGTGACACAGGGGTGCACCACTACCACTGCTCCCCCCCTTGGGAGAAAAGTTGGCATCCCCATGATCCAACTCTAAAAGCGTTCACTCCCAGCAAACCGCATCTTCTCTTGTTCGTGAGTCCTAAAATTAATATACATAGGGCTCTAACACAAAACATCTAAAAATCATAAAACTTGATTATCGCAAAGTTATCACAGCACTTCTTTAGGTCACAGCCGTTGAGGGTGTGCGCGATTCAAGTAATAGTTATTCTTTTACATCACTTGCTTAAACTTCGAAAGTGGTTCACTGAACACTGTGAAAAATAAACCTTGGCCAATATAGTATGCATTATACAATGTGCACTGTAAACAGTTGGCGACACTACTAGATCGCTAAAAAATTGGTTATAACTCTAGCTATCAGGGTCCAGCGGCACTCCGCTCGATCTAATCATTGAAGTTGTTGACCATGTCGTATCCGCATTATCATCTTGTTCGAATTCCGGCCAAGAATGCTGTTCAAGAATTTGTTGACTTCAAGACCTTGACAGTGAAAGCGTTGCCATCTTCAACGTTGTCTGGCCTTTCGATCGGCTGTACATTGTTAGCCGTCGCAAGAACCTTCCGAGTAATCAACTCTGTAAGTTTGGTCGCTTGCGTTTCATCCAGTTTTGGGTCTGTCCGGAAAAAAAAACTGTAGAGAAGTGTAACATATCCGAAGTAGCCAGCAATAATGCCTGGTATTTCCCATCCGTTGTAAGGTTCTATTTCCGTAGTCACTTGGACAGTTTCTGAAGATTTTTTAATGTAAAGTCCAAAAACTTGATAATCACAAGATTGAGGAAGGGAGGACGGCGTGCAATAGGTGGTTATAGTGTCCCAGGATGGATAATATTGTTTAAACCCCCCCTGTAGCAGCCCTGCCTGAAGGTCGACTGGGTAATCTTCAACCTTAAACCACGAGCCAAGGGTGATAGTAGTAGTATCACAATAATTGTATCCAATGTGGTTACATTTTCTCTTCCAGGATCCATCAAGTATTTCTCCAGTACGATACAGAGATACGGCATTATTTTCGCCGGCGCTGACACTTTCGGCATCAATTTCGTCATCAATTTTATAGTCGTAGGCATAGTCATAGGCAGAGTCAGAAAGGACAGACGAAAGGGCATCGGCGTTCTCCAAGTCTAGAACACTTGATTGTGATACAAAATAAGAGTCCCGTGTCGTCTCCCGAAGAGGGACGAAACTAGACTTTTCGATTATCACGTCAGTAATTTGTGTGGCAAAAGAGTTCACTGGTGTGACTGGTAGAAAAGTGGCTCCCGCGCCCTCAATTTGCATTTCAACATTTCTTATACCCTCGAAAAGATAGTCGTCATTGTCGCCATACTTCTTGGGATCATTTTGGTAGACGACATGCAATGATACATGCTCCTCACAGTTGTTGAATTTCGCTGTCATCGTACGGTCGTCTTCTATGTGGAAGGAACCTTGAGAAAAACCCGTCATAGTAACACCAACCAACTTCACCATTTTCTCAGGGAAGTGGAAGGTCATCTCCGGGTACTCCCAACACTCTTCTTCGGTTGAGTAAGTAGTCGAAGATTCTTGCCCAAGCAGACTAAGGATATAAAATGTGCTTAAGCATGTGGCTATTGCGACGAGCAGCCCGTATACCGTATACCCAAACCTGCGCACACGCGCTGGCTCCTTGGAGGAGATATCTTGCCATGCGAAGATGCCCATGATACGATGATCGATGCTTTGATGAACCCGCGTGCTATCGTCTGTGTAGACATCCAAAGTATGCTACGGACCCGTACGTATCAGCACGGCGACGCTGAACTTGCCTCAGGCTATTTAGAAACACCGCTATGGAAGTTTCTACGCGTCAAGGTACCTCTCGCCCAGTTGACTGGGAGGACTACAAGAAGGAAAGAGAGATTGAGAGACTGAAATCGGGCGTGACTCAAATCGGGCGCTGCTCAGAATAAATAGCTATATATAAATTTCGCTGAGTCCTCGATGGAATATCTTCGTACGGGATCGTACGTCCGTTTTTTGTATAATTATTATAGAGATGCGCCCTCGCTGAAAAATCGGAGATGAAATCGAAGATTCCCCCTCTTTTGAAAAATCGGGGAAAAATTCAGTCCCTTAAACAGTGCAAAAGTTGAAGCCCAAATCGTAGGGTGTACACGACAACGTATGCTGTATTCAATTGAACGGCCCGAGTGTATTGTAAATAAACGTTTTGGAATAATTTTGCATATTGGGGAAAACATCGGAGATGAAATCGAAGATTCCCCCTCTTTTGAAAAATCGGGGGAAAATTCAGCCCGAGTGTATTGTAAATAAAAGTTTTGGAATGACTACGTGACACGGCACATATTTTACAAATCACTTCACACTGCGTCAATAATATAATTCAGGTCATCAGTGGATAATGAAAAATATAAACAGGAATAAATTGATTATTTGATTTGTATCAAAAAGCACGCAACGTTACGCTCAAGTCGTTCAAGTGTCGCTGTCGTGAATACTCGTGAAGGTATCGACTGATTAGACTGATTGATTAATTCAGTCAGTGACATGAGCGACAAAAACCAAATCAGTTCATGTCACCGACTGAATACGATGTCACCAACCGAATACCAATTAATTCAGAAAACTCTCTCACCTCGCCCATCACATATATAAATAATAATTTATTGCGGTGGGGGGCGACGTATATTAATATTACCGCCAGAAGTTAAGGATATATAATTATATATATGATTTATGGTATATATAATTTATATAACATATTTGCTTGAAATTTCTTGGCGCTTCGCGATAAAGAGGGGGTGGGAGGTGGGGGGTATTGGGGGAGGGGGAGCCAGGAGGAATGGGGGCAGCGGTGGCCCCCTCCCCCTCCCAATGCCCTCCCCAACGCTTCCACCTCGTGAACCCCCCACGAAACGCTTCCCCGCTACCCCACTACCCCAAGAACCCCCCACACCTCCCACCCACCCTCTTTATCGCGAAGCGCCAAGAAATTTCAAGCAAATATGTTATATAAATTATATATACCATAAATCATATATATAATTATATATCCTTAACTTCTGGCGGTAATATTAATATACGTCGCCCCCCACCGCAATAAATTATTATTTATATATGTGATGGGCGAGGTGAGAGAGTTTTCTGAATTAATTGGTATTCGGTTGGTGACATCGTATTCAGTCGGTGACATGAACTGATTTGGTTTTTGTCGCTCATGTCACTGACTGAATTAATCAATCAGTCTAATCAGTCGATACCTTCACGAGTATCTGTCGTGAACAGTGAACAATGCCGTTGTGACCATTCCTTATCTTCGATTGTCGCTCGCTCGTCATCGACAACCAATGGTGATTTGCCATTTGTGCACTTACAAAAGTCGTATTGCAATGGCATCTTTGAGCTGGCATGTTCCGATTGGCTTTCCCGATAGTGGGTGCACATGGTAAGGGCCCTGCCAAAAAGCGTCAGGTAGGAAGGATGGTGTTTCCCCCCCAACCCCGCCTATATATTCAGCAGGTTTGGTACCACGCACGCTTAATTTTACACTGCGACTTTGGCCATGATTGGCTAAACACCGGCGCTTGAGATGGGGTGAGGGACCCGCGTTAGAGAGACTTTCGGTACGGGCGGTATGGCTCAGTTACGGACACGCGGTTGATTGGACATGATTGGGTAGCGCTGACGGCAGTTTATTTTCCGTACCCTAGAGAACCCTAGAGAACCCTAGAGAACCCTAGAGGAACCCTAGAGAACCCTAGAGAAAATCAACAAAGCCTGGGATGCAACCTCGTTCCTCTATACGGATGGATCGCGACTGGACCCAGAGGAAGAAGGGGGGTTACATAGAGTGGGGGCGGCCTACTGGGACCCCAGAGGGGATGAAAACCCCAGAACCTGGAGGGGCACGTGGTCGACGGGTGGACACCTCACCATCAACAGGGCGGAACTCCTGGCGATCCACGCGGCACTCAGGGCCAGAGAACGCACAACACCGGGCGAGATAGCAATCTGCACGGACAGCCTCTGCAGTATGTACCAAATACTCAACATGTTGTCCAGACCCCACACGATGGAGTGCCATAGACACAGGGATTTGCTTGAGGATATACTCTCCCTGGTCGAACAGCATAACAGCCAGGGAACGAAGGTCTCACTCAGGAAGGTCAAAAGCCACACGGGGGTGAAGGGCAACGACAAGGCAGATGAGGCGGCCAAACAGGCAGCAGAAAACCAGGAGGGCACCACCCAAATTGACCCATGGGACAACAGGACCATGTACACGCTCGTGGCCAATGCCCGAGATGGTGAATCGATGAGGCCCCTGCAAGGGGAGGGGGCGGTGGAAAGGTATGTGGCAGAAAGGATTGCACTAAAAGCGACACAGCACAGGTCAGTGAGAAAATGGCTACAGCCCCCGAGCAGCCCGTGGGAAGAATGGGGAACACCCGGCAGGGGAAATCGGGAGGGAGCTCTCTCAGTAGAGGGCTCTATGACGGAGAACCCCACGACCGGCGCCCCAGGGCCAGCCCAAGGCCCCGACCGGGGCCAACAGAACGTGGAAATGGGGACACCAGGGGAGAATCTCCAGGAGCCGATGCTCCTGGAGGAACTCCAGCACGCTCCCTGGAGCCAGGGCGACCCGCCGGTGCGACGGGAGCCGGGCGACCAGGAACAGGTACACCCGCGGGATCAAGTGACCACTCAGGACGAGTGGGACCTACTCTGGGAATTCGATGAGACGCGGGGGCCGCCTCTGGACATGGACGAGAGGGGGGCCATGAGCTCGCCAGACAGAGAGATGATGCAAGCGATAGAGGAGGCAGAATGTGAGGACCCAATTGACGGTCTGTGCCGCTCGGTGATGGAGATGGACCTGGGAGAGTCGGAACTCCAGAACCTGACGGACGTCCCACAACAAGCGATAGACGCCTACCAGGAGGCGGCCCCAGCGAGAAGAAGAAAGAGAAACAGGGACCGGGAGGCCATGCACCGGGGAAACGGAGACAGGGCCGCCACAAGCCACGCAGACGCTGCCGCGGTCGAGACACACATGGGAAGAAGATTGGAGGAGCCCCCGCGGGAAATTCTCTAGGACAAGTCGATACCAGGAATATCCAATCACTTCTGGAAGGTTACTCCACCGACGTTCAGGTCCCTGATTCTAAGATGCCGGTTTGGGGTCCTCATGACGACTGCCAGAAAGCACCTCATATGGCCGAACAAATTTCCGGACCCGGACTGCGCCCTCTGCGGGAGGAGGGACACTCCGGCACACAGGCTGGCTGGATGCAAAGACGAGACCAGCATGAACATGGCCACAGCCAGGCACAACGAAGTGGCAAGGACCCTTTACGAAGCGATCAGGAAGGGTCGAACGGGCGCCAGTCCGATCTGGATCGCGCACCACGCTGGGCTCGACGGGACTAACAGATGTACCCGCCCGATACCGGACTTCGTACTCAAAAGGGGTCAGTGCCGTAGGGACGGAAGGGACCACCCGGGGGCGAAGGACCCCCCAGACGACATACCACACTTTGTGGATATTGTCATGATCAAGGGTGCAGAGGACGTCAGGGACGCCCCCCCAGGCAGGCCGGAAAACACCCACAGGGAGGATGTGGGAGAAATCCACCTCATAGAGGTGGCCTTCACGTGGGACACTCGCTGGTATGTGTCCCTTCACGATAAACTCAACAAGTATGAGCCCCTTATGGAGCTACTCAGATCCAAAGGCTATAAAGTGTTCTTTCACCCGATGGTTTTCGGAACCACGGGGTCGGTATATGAACACAACGCAAGGGCTCTCACGCAACACCTCGGCTTCAACAAGAAGGAAGCGGAGGCCCTCCTCAAGGAAATCAGTAGCATCGCGGTGGAATGGGCTGCCAAGATGTTGATTTCACACAGCAGGTCGGAGAAGGAGAAGGCTCTAAAAAACAGCAAGAAGCCGCCTTGATTGTGCACGTGACTAGGGGCAGGCGTAACAGCTGTGCACCTTCAAATATCTTCCAGTAGGAAGAGTCACATTTTTTCTTTTTTCTTTCTTTTTCTTTCCGTGAAGTATCGTTGGGCTGGATTTTGTTGTTTCTGGTCTCCGGAACACCGTACGACATTGATCACGTCCTTTCGTCCCACACGACCGCGCACAATTTGCTGTTTCCCTGATTATCCTCCACGACCCGCCGCAACTCGCTAGCCGTCGCCCACGCCGTTGGTCTCGCCTCGCGTTTTCCACCTCACCCTATCTCTGCAGTCATTTCACTATGGGTACTTCTACGAGATCTCACACCGCGGCCGCACGCCGCTCACTAGTTACAATTTTCGACGATGCCGCAGCTCGACATGCGACCACTCCAGCCACCCCTACGGTTACGGCTGCCCCAGCTGCCCAGTCAGCAGGGGCACTGTTCCTCGACGCTGTCAAACGTCTGGCAAGGGAATCCTTCGACGAGCGTGCCGCTAAACTCGTCATCAAGAAAGTGTACGACGACAAACATGGCCGTTTTGACGGTACGGAGTCGAACGTCAGCTCCGTTTTCGCCCGTCTGGTACTGGCATTACGGGACATTTTCGTCACTGAGGAGTCCGCGTTTTCTTCTCTGTTCGACCTGGAGGATGCCACGTTGCCCGTTCGCGCCGAGGCGAACAAACTGCTGTTTTCGACACTGGAATTCATCATCGCTCCGGTGTCGCCCGCAGCAGACTGGATGGAGTCTTCAGCGGAGGCACACCCGTTTGATGGGAAGCGGGTGTTGCTGGAGATCGCCAGGATGCTCCTGGATTCCGGCGGGCCCTTCCAGGGCACCGCGGACCTTCTGGCCATCAAGATCAACCAGTTCGACCCGTCGCGGGCAATCGCCGCCTTCAATTCAACGCCGCTCTCCGGTCCGCTCGACGGAAGAGCACTCTCGACGACATGGAGGTCAAGTCCCTTTTCATCAAGTCCCTCGACCCGGTCTTCTACGCCCCGGTGGTCAACCGTCTGTCGCTACACGACCAACGTGCGGCGGAGTCCCTTGCCACCATTCAGCAATGGACCCGTGAGTGCCACTCACAACACGGAACGGATTCGCACGTCCCGCCTGCTACGCGCACGTTCTCCGCCCTCACCCTGGCTGGGCAGAGCGACGACGAGGACTACAAGGCCGTCTTCAGCGAGCTCCGCGACCAGCTCTACGACATGAAGAAGGAGATCAAGGCACTCCACAACCGTCTCGACGACACAAAGGGCTACACGCCCCGCAACGACAAGAAGAACGCCATTGGACGCGGTGGACACGGTGACGGCGTCCGCTTCGCGGCGAAGCCCCTCCCTGAGCACGGGAACTTCCCGCAGAACTTCCGTGGGAAGTCTTCGGGTAAGGTGGCTTTCCACAAGCCCACCGGTACGTTCGTCCCGTTGTGCCGGCACCCGACATGCTCCGCTACGGCGGAGAAGCATTGGCATCGTGACTGCCCGCACGGCGGGCCACGCGGACATGTTGGGGCACACGGTTTCAACATTGCGGACAGCGAGAACGACATGCTCGCCGTGATGTTCCAGAACGCCGTGGACGAAGACGACGCCGTCCGTTTCGACGCCGTCTGCTGCATTGCAGACGGCAAACCTGATCTCTACGACACCGCCTCCGCGTTCTCCTTCGCTGTCGCCGAGGAGCGGGTGCCCGACACCATCGACGAGTACCTGGGGTACCGCCAGCCCGCTGACACCCACCTCGGGGTTTACGCGGTTGGTGGTGCTACGAACATCCACAACTTCAAGATTCACGAAGAGGTCCGTGCCGACACTCTGGACGCGCCACCACCGCCGGCACCGCCCTCCGCTCCGCAGTCGGTGGTGTCCGACGAGGGGATGTACCCCATCAGCGCGCTACACGCGCACGAGCCGCACGCGACCTTCATGGACAAGTTCGCGTTCAACTTGAACATCGCGGGGACGGAACCGACGCTTGCAATGCACCACATGGGCCCCGTCGCGCCCGTGGACTCCGTCTCCGTAGCGACAGACGACTCCGAGGATGGGGACGGGTGTATTCCACCACCGAGACAGCCCTTGGGATGCGGCAGACCGCCGATGGGTTTCGGGTTCTCTGCCCTCACGTCTCTCGCAGTCTGCCTGTTGTTTGTTGTTTGTGCAACTGGCGCGCCTTTGCGTGATTGCTCCGCGCCGGCATCTTCGACAACAGGGCGCACCGGCGACGAGGTCGGTGGTGCTGGTGTGCTGACGCCCACAGCCGTTCCGCCGGATCTCTACTACCAGCCGGCAGGCTGGTACGGCAGCTGGTACCGTACTACGTACGGGTACGGGTGGACATGGCTCCCGGGCCCCCCGCAGCCGCCTGAGGCAGCCCCAATTATTGCTGCGCCGCCCTCACCGGGTGGTGCTCCGCCGTCACCGGACTACGAACCACCCGCCTGGGACGGTGGGACCGGGGATGCACTTTCTTCTTCAATTCAACACCGGGACGGGCCGATTGCACCCGGTGCAACTGCCTGCGGCGACATCGACGCATCTCCGATCCTCTCAATTTGCTCTACGAATGATTTCACAGGCAGTGGTACCAGCTCTCCTGGGCGCTGTGACAGTGGCACCGGCTCTCCCGGGCGCTTTCAAAGTGGCTAGAGTTGCAATTGAGATTAGCCTGCCTACAGACTGTTGTGCTGTTGGTTCGGGTTGCCCCAAGATGGGCTTAGTTTAGGGCTTTAACTGTATCCGTATTCTGCACTATGCCTCACTAACTGCTAGTTTCGGGGGTTACCCTGCCAGAAAGGACAGGTTCCCCTGTAGGATGCTTATTTCCACCGAAGCTGAGTAGGTGTTTGTTTCAGTTCCGTGACCACCTAGTTTGCCAGTCACCACCCTAGGTGGTGTGCTGGAAGTGACGCCCCGACTGTCATTCCTATAGTTAGGGTGTATGACTGTCACCGGTCCCGGAACCCTAGACCCCGAACATATAACGGGAAGACTCGGTATTCCGTTGATCTTATCTGTTCTGATTACCACACTCGTATGAATATACAGTCAAGCTGATATATTCAGCACGGCTGTCGCGGGCGGCTGTCGCGGGCGGCTGTCGCGGGCTGTCGCGGGCGGCTGTCGCGGGCGG
>LGRX02001843.1:0-39070 GCA_001247695.2 Cymbomonas tetramitiformis | reverse complement strand
TGCTCGATGCTGTTTCCAAATGCTCGATGTTGTCGCTTCGTTTCCAAATTTCGGGAGGAGAGAGCAAAATGTCGAACAGCATCAAGGATTTGGAAACAGAGCTCAAAAGTTATGATAGTGACGTGGCAATAAATAGCATTCGGGTCTGAGCGAGCAGTGCGACCGTAGGATCAGTCGAAGACGAGCGAGCGACGCCGGCACAGTCCGGATCATGTAGTCTGACGTGCCTTCTATAACTATCTCTTGTCGCTCGCTCGTCATCGACACAGGGTAGAAGTCTTCCCAAATTCTTTACGGCCCGTAAACTATATTTCCGCTGGCCCGCTTTCGGCCAAAACGGTCAAGGAAGAAAAATGCCCGCCGCAGGCGCGAAATTTTGAAATTAAGTATGGGGGTTTGATAAAAAGTGGCATAAAATGCCTATATTTTTGGCCGAAGTTTGGCCGGCTCATATTTTTGTGCGGCCCGGGGGCGAAAGCCCCTTCGGCCCGCTTTCGGCCCGGAGCGAGATTCTGCGGCCCCGGGCCGGCCCGCCACGGTAAGACTTCTACCCTGCATCGACAACCAATGGTGATTTGCCATTTGTGCACTTACAAAAGTCGTATTGCAATGGCATATTTGAGCTGGCATGTTCTGATTGGCTTTCCCGATAGTGGGTGCACATGGTAAGGGCCCTGCCAAAAAGCGTCAGGTAGGAAGGATGGTGTTCCCTCCCCAACCCCGCCCCTACCACCGTGGGAACGCCATTCGCCTTATCCCACCTTCGCACAAGGGAAGCTTATGGGAGCCGATTCATGCGAAAGGTCGCCAAAAGAGAACAATCGTGCCGAACCGCGCAAAAAACGCGACTGAATCGATCGCGGGCTGTCGCGGGCTGTCGCGGGCTGCTCGATGCTGTTTCCAAATGCTCGATGCTGTCGCTTCGTTTCCAAATTTCGGGAGGAGAGAGCAAAATGTCAAACAGCATCGAGGATTTGGAAACAGAGCTCAAAAGGTATGATAGTGACGTGGCAAGAAATAGCATTCGGGTCTGAGCGAGCAGTGCGACCGTAGGATCAGTCGAAGACGAGCGAGTGACAAGCTAGTCATAGCTGCGCCGGAGGCATATACGTCTGACGTGGCAGATATAACTACCTCTTATTTCTTAAATCGAACGAAGGGGGAATCAAACCCACCGTCCACAATTTTCCGATTTTGTTGTGCTATCATGACACCATTCGTTCTATATAAACTCAGATAAATTCGTCATCGCTGTCCTTATGGGATCAGCACTCATTCATTGTTACCCGAGGTTTTAACGACGAAACCTCCTCTGTACTGTACTGTCGTTTTGTCTGTACTGTACTGTCTCTGTACCGCGTTCGTGACAACATGTCAATTTCCGCGTCTCTGGTTGGAGGTCCACCGTTTTTCGTCGGCGACAGTACAGTACAGTCAAAAAGGACGACAGTATAGAAGCAGAGGCGTGGATGTCGCCAAAATGACATTTCCCAGAATTAAGTATGGGGCAGTACAGCCGACAGTACAGACGATTTCGCCGACAGTACAGACGACGGTACAGACTACAGTACATACGACAGTACAGAATCTTGGCAAATTGACAAGAAGTGAGATATATATATGTCGATATATATGCTCGAATGCGTGTGTGCAGAACAGTCTCGCAGGGGCGGGTGTTCTCGGATACTAAGATGATATAAAATGCTGGATGTGACACACCGTGTGTCACTTCCTGTTATCTGTACTAGTACTCCGTACAGTACGGGTGTCACAGGTTTAGGGTTTCCGGCATAAAGCCGAGACTATCTTATGTTTATTCTGACTTATGCAAACACCGAAAGTGAAAGCATTCTGACTATAACCCGATATATACCCGTAGCTATATATCTCACAGGTTATGGTGCGCCAGGCACCTTCCACTACTTTTGGTAGCATGATTGGCTAAACGCCTCCGCTTGGTGGGGCGTTGGGGGTCCCATTTGATGGTTGCGCTATGAGGGCTCGCGGTTGAGGCACGCGTCGTTACGGAGTAATTGTGTTTATCGCTGCAGCGTACCCTACGTGATTTTTTGGATGTCCACGGGATTTTCGTTTTGACTGGACCTGATCAATCTTTGTCGCGGACTTCTTGCGCAACGTGTTCTTTGACTTCCGCATTTCTACAATTGGGATTTCGCAGTTACGGACGTTTTGACTGCTTTTGCCATCACCATTTCCGCGAGTTCCTCCTCTCCGCGCCATCGCCACCTTACCCCGACGTACCCACCTATAGGATTTTTATCATGAGTATTTCTTCGCAAGCTACGCCTCCCATGGGGGCTCACAACCGGATTCGGCTAGACACAATTTTTTCCCGAGACGTTGGGATGCGCTATCGGCCGACACCTGCATCTCCAGCGGCTAATTTGACGGCCCCTGAGCGGACACGTGCTGTGGCCGTTCAAAATTCATCATGGGACGTGGACTTAATCAAGAGAACATCTCGAGACGCCCTTGGCTCCAAGGAGGCGTCGTTCCGAGGTGACGAATCGGACCGCAATGTTTTGTGGACGTCGTTGGTGACATCTTTGCAGTCGGCATTTGAGCTGAAGGACACCGCCAACGACACCCTCTTCGACTTGGCGGACGCCACCAAGGAGGTCAACAACGTCTACAACGCCATCCTCTTCACGACGTTGACATCTTTGACGAGGCCTCACTCACCCGCAAGACGTTGGGTGGACGCTTCTGGACGTGCTTCACCGCGGGATGGGAAGCGGGCTTTACTTGAGGTCACGAAGAGGCTGCTTCCTCGAGTTCTTCGACCCCTTGGGAACTACGAGGAGTTGTGTGCCATCTACTTCGACTCCAAGCTCGACCCCGATCCGTTAATCCAAGACTTCGACGCCTGCCTAACGGCTATCCGCAACTCGCCCTCTGGTCCGCTCGACGACATGATGGCCAAGAAGCAGCTGCTCGCGTCCCTCGACCCCATCATGTACGACAAGGTCACCACGCCGCTTCGGCTCGACGTGGACTTGGCCAAAGTCGACCTCGAGGACATCTACGCCCACATCCTCGAGATTTGGGAGAGCGAGAACGGTGTTGGCCGCGCGAAGCAGCCTAAGACGTCACCTCCGGCTTCCCCGACTATGCTTTACTCTGGTGGGGTTGACGTGAAGAGCCTCATCATGGAGTTCGAGAAGCAATTGGAGGCCGCCGCCTCTACCCTCGTGACGCTAAAGGACTCAATCGCGAAGGACGACGAGCCTCTCTCTGGATTCGCTGACTCTCACCGCCACCGCCAGCAGCCTGACGGTAAGCGGGGTGTCTCCTTTCCGCCCTCACGTTGGCGGGATGAGCGCAACAGGAGGGACGATGGGAAGTTCCATGGACGGAGCAATCGTGTTGGGGGCTATGGCGCGCGGAAGAGCTTCCGCTTCGCCGCGAGCCCGCTCAAGACCGACGGGAATTGGAGTCAGCAACACTACAAGAAGAACTCCGCCCACAACATCTCCTTCCACGTAGCCTCCTCCGCCTTCGTCCCTGAGTGCGCGCGTTGTCCTCCTGGACACTTCCACGACACCGCGAATTGCCCCACGGACGACATGGCATGCGCGGAGTGCGACTTGGTGGCTGCCGACGAGAACGACGAGATCGTCTCCGCGTTCCAGACCGCCTTCGACGCTCAGGACGACGCCACCTTCGCTCGACTTTGTGGACAGCATGATCAGCCTGTTGTTCGTCACGACGAAGAGCCCTTCACCTTCGCGGACGACATCAACATTGGCCTTCGGGCACAGTACGCAGGCTTAAAGCCTTCTCCGCCCTCTCTCCTTGCTACCCGCGTGCACGAGGCGCGCACAGCTCTCCGTGAGCTGAAGCAGGTAGCCGGTGGTGCTGAGCCGGCTCCGCAGCATTTCCCGATGGTTCATTTCGGCACGGCCGCGCCCGCCGTGATCGGCGAGAGCATCGCGGAGCCTGAACCGCAACCGACAACCGAGAGCGACGAGAGCGCGCTAATCCTCCCGAACGAAGCAGTTCGTCGACGGCGAACCCCCCTTCGAGCAGTCCTTTATGGACGGCATGTCTGTGAAATTGGGCTTCTTCGAGCCCGAGCCACAGGTTTCAATTCAATCCTTCAGCCCCCTGCCTCCGTACATTTCTTCCACGCATGATTCGGCCAGCGTCGCTGACTCCGAGTCTGGCGACGAGGAATTGCATGTTGACACACCGCCACCCGCCCCACGGGTTGGTGGTGTCCGGACGCCGTCAATTGGCAGTCTCCTCACGGCAGCGGCGCTACCGGCTCTATTCATGTGTGTGAGCATGGCTTTGCTCGACACCGTCGCCGCCTCTGCACTTTGTGGCGCGGAGATTGCTCCACGGGCGGTGGTGTCCGGGCAGTACTTCAATTATCAGAATTGCGCAATGGACTTCTTCCGTGACTCCGCCTTTCTGGACTCTGGACCCGCTGACCCCGGCGACAACTTCAATCTGGACTCTGGTTCTTTGGACTTTGACACTTTTGACTTCTTCAATCTGGACTTTGAGATTGACAACGGCAACTTCTACAGTGAACTCTGCTTTGTGGACCACTTTCAAAGTGGCTAGAGTTGCTCTGTGACTGCTAGTAGCCCTGCTAGATCAGCTTCAAGGCCAAGATGCCTCCCTGTGTGCACGGCTAGCTAGAGATTTGGGACCGCCCTGGCCAAGAGCACAGGCCCCCTCTAGAATTGTTTCCACCGCTTGAGATGGTGTGTTTTCTAACTGCAACAACCCTGCTCCACCCTAACTCTTCCTCCGTAATAGTCCAGGGTGGTGTGCTGGATGTGACACACCGTGTGTCACTTCCTGTTATCTGTACTAGTACTCCGTACAGTACGGGTGTCACAGGCTTAGGGTTTCCGGCATAAAGCCGAGACTATCTTATGTTTATTCTGACTTATGCAAACACCGAAAGTGAAAGCATTCTGACTATAACCCGATATATACCCGTCGCTATATATCTCACATAAAATACTGAGTTAGGTGTTTTATAGCACACCGTGACACACGTGACAACGGACACTGGTGACACATCAGGCTGAGGGGTGACAGTCAGGAGACCCACTGTGCCCCCCCCTTACAGTGGGGGTGGCAAGATTGGGCTCCCCGTGACACCACCTCACCCCGTGGGGTTGAGGTGTCACCAGGCAAAGAGACAGGAACCGTGCAGGGTCTAGGAGCCAAACTGGCCCGAGCAGTCCGGCATGTGCCATCCCAAATTGTCCAAAGAGTCTGTCGCTAACTAAATCTAAAGAGTTCGGCTCCCTCGAGGGTCAATCACAAGCCGTGTGGGCATGGAGAAGGGTCCTTTCCGAACTGTGATGTTGAATCTCAATCCTGTTTTGCTGCCGAGCCGGATGTCGATGCACCCTGGAACTTCGGGATCCACGGGACGGAGCGGAGAGCCGGCCAGTCGGCGTCATCGTCGTCCACGGAGGTGTTGGGCATGGGCCCCGGCTCGTCACGATCGAGCAAAGGGCGGAACGGGAACGCGGCCGCGCCATCGTCGCCATCGCCGTCATCGTCGTCCACAGCCGCATACTGCAATGAGGGTGAACCACGGCTCGCCGGGGGACCAGGGGCCGCGGCAGGAGGCACACCACCGGCGGGCTTAGCCCAGGCAGCAACGGTGGGGCGCTTAGGCGCCTTCGGAGCATTAGGCGGCCCCCTGGAAGGCGCAAAGGACGCGGCGCATGCGTAGGGGCAAATCCCCTCTGTGTCGAGGTGCCCATCGGTCACGCCCCACAGACGGAAGCACGAGATGCACGGATAGCCGACCCCTTCCCACATCAAGTGAGGGACGCGGGGGCTTTGGGCCGGCTTCCAATCTCCGACGGGCTTGGTGATGGTCTTGGTGCGTACGGTGTTGAATGTAGCACCACCAGTTCCGTCCGCCCGTGCCTTGCCACCACCAGCGCCCGAGGATGGGGGAGTGGCCAGGCGGGAGAGGTGTCCCTCGGTCTGCCAGACTGTGGAAATGCGGAGGGCGAGGGTGGAGAATGTAAACCTTTGGCCAGCGGCGAGCTCACGTAGCACCACCAGATAAAGTGGGGACACGTGCGGAGAGCTCGCCGCTGACCGGCTGAGAACGTGCTGTACATCCTGTACACGTCCAGCGTCGTCGTAGTCGGGATGAAGGCGTTGATGCTTGTCGCCCAGGACACGGAGAACCGTAAGCTGCGGGGCGGGGTCGGCGGTCTCTCTAATCTTCGTTTCCCGCAGCTTCGTCCAGAAGCGGAAAGTGTCGGGGTCCGTGGAGGCCTCGACATGGTACCGTAAGCGCTGCAAGGCGCAACGTCCATCACGTGGGTGGACTCGAGCGGACTCCTGGTAGAGCGCCAGAGCCGTACCGTTGAGGACGCCCTTGAGGATGATGAAAATCAGTTCGTTCAGCGACCAGTGGTACTCGAGGTACTCGTGTTCCAGGTCGAAGAGCTTGTCGTACTCGAAGTGCGAGATGGGGGACAGGACGTGGCGAAGATTCCCAAGAAGGACCGCGAAGTCGGTCTCGGAGTCCTGGCCGTCGAGCGTGTACCCCTTCTGCGGCTTGAAGCCATGGGAGCGGAGAACCTTGACGAGCTCCTCACCGTAGGTGAAGGCGTAGTCCAGCTTCTCGGCGTACTCATACTGCTGGGATGCCCGGACTGGGGTGGACTCCCAGACCGATGCGTCTCGATGAAACTCGGCGGAGGTGGCAGCCAGCGAGATGAAAGTCGGCTTGCTGATAAGCGCTGACATGCGCACCACCGGATCGGGATTTTGCACTGGCGTGCGGGAACCCCTCAGCGGAGAAGGGGCCGCAGAGCCAGGGAGTGCAGAACCCGCAGGGGAGCCGGATGCAGCCGCGGCGGCACGCGCGGAGCGAAGGGACTCCACCACAGGTCTAGGGCTTCGGCGATTAGACACCATGGCTGGAAGTACGTAATCGGGAATTTTGTAACTTGCGTAAAAACAACGGGGCTCAACTCCAGCCCAAATTGTCAACGGTTTGGTGATAAAATTTTGAACGCGGCCGCGATCTTCAACGGTGGCCGAGGTCTAGATGTGGTTGCTGACGGCGACGTGCGTCAGTTGCCGGCGACGTGCGGCGGTTACAAGGAGAATCGACGTGCTCCCCAGGGATCCAAAGCAACAAACGAACACCCACAAGTGGTGGCCGATAACCTGACAAGAAGTGAGATATATATATGTCGATATATATGCTCGAATGCGTGTGTGCAGAACAGTCTCGCAGGGGCGGGTGTTCTCGGATACTAAGATGATATAAAATACTGAGTTAGGTGTTTTATAGCACACCGTGACACACGTGACAACGGACACTGGTGACACATCAGGCTGAGGGGTGACAGTCAGGAGACCCACTGTGCCCCCCCCTTACAGTGGGGGTGGCAAGATTGGGCTCCCCGTGACAAATTCGAAATACTTCGTCAATTGTTGCTCGCTTGCTTGCACACAAGACAGTTCCAACTCACAGTTATTATTACTATATCCTGCATATGCCTTCAACGAATATCGAACATACAGTAAATTATTTTAAGTCCCTCCACGCCATGGAAAATTCCGAGGCACATACCGAGTCTGTTGTTGGGCAAAACGCAAGCGACACCATCAGGAAAAGAATAAACTGTCTCTGCTGAGCGGTCGGCATATTGCGACGAAAAAACTGCTCAGCTCGTTATTTTTTTTGAATTCAAATATTTTCCCGAGACAGTACAGCCCAACAAAACGCGACAACACTATACAGAGACGGTATTTCGCTTAAACCTCGGGCTGTACTGTACTGTCGCGCGACTGCCACGTCGGCACAGAATTCCCCAAAATCGACAGTACAGTACAGAAAACCGACAGTACAGTACAGAGGAGGTTTCGTCGCTGATACACCGGGTTACGACCAGTGTTGTCAGTAGGTCACTTATGGGGCACAGTATAGTCGACAGTATAGTAGGTACTATTTATGGGCTCGACAGTATGTCGACAATAGTTAGTGGGGTCAGTAACTTGCATGAAATTGACAGTAGGTGCGACAGTAGCAGTAGTTGCGACAGTAGCAGTAGTTGCGACAGTAGCTATAGGGGTTATGGCAGTAGTTCGACAGTATATCGAGGTGCGCAGGCGGTGCGCGGGCGGTGCGCGGGCGGTGTGGGGGCGGTGCGCGTGCGGTGCGCGGTGAAATGTAATAATGCAGTGAGATGCAATAATGCGGTGAGATGACATTTTCGACATGAGGTAGTTGTCAAGGCACTGCCTGTCTTGACAATGCGCGATGGAGGCAGAGTTGTCGCAGCGGTACAGGCGCCTCGGTGCCCCCCCCGGAGAGCCGGGGGGGTCGCCGGGGCGCAGGCGAGGCAGGGGAGCTGATCTGGGACACGTCATTAGCATTTATGCTCCTCAGGATATTTTTCATATAAATATTTTGAATATTTTTGATATAAATATTTTAAAATATTTCTGAATATTTTTATATTTTTATATTTTACTTTTTTCAAGTATAAATTTAAATAAGCGGCGACTTGACAAGAACCCTTGTCCGCAGACGTGTCATCCGAGGTGGACCAACCAGAGTACTCCATTTTTAGCAACGCAAGACCAGAAGAACAGTTACTCACCCTGAACGACTGTTGAAACGACAGTAGCTACTGTCTATGACAGTATCTACTGACGAAATTAGCTACTGTCATCTACAGTAGCTACTGTCATTCTCGTGCAAGTTACTGACCCCTAGGGGTGCCCAACTAAAGTTGAGCCGTCCAATATTTTCAGATCGAGAACATCGGAAGGTCCGAAGAGATTCCTGGGGAGCGACAATGGAATGCATCGTATTTTGATCTCTGAAATCGTACATGGACTGTCGGATTCGGAAAATTGCCACTGTTAAAAATAAACGTGTCACCAGTTTCAGTTGTGCAGCTCTACTGACCCCATAACTACTGGTTTTTTCGACCAGGTCTACTGTCACAGTAGCTCTGGACTACTGTCATACCTACTGTCGAACCTACTGTCATGACAGTAGCTACTGACAACACTGGTTACGACCCTTTCGGATCTCTGTGTCACAGTATCCAAGTCTTCGGTCTTCCTCCTCACACACCAGCACAATAATTCCTGCAGTAACCCTGTGCCTGTTGTAACCTCCAGTCTAAGTAGGAGGCAGCCTTGTGTAGAAGGGCAGTGTGCCAGATGGTTATCATGCGTGCCATTTCTCTTCTTCTTCTCGTGCCACCGTAACGACTTCCTTCGAATCAAGACGGCTTGCATAACAACCGCGCAACAGTATGGCGAAACTGAAGTCGTTATTTTCATGGGCCTGCATTGTGTTTGGCATGTTCGTTCTTACTTTTGCACTACTACACTGGCGGAAGCTCGCTCAGACTGAAATTTCAATAGCAAGACGCAGCAGGTGTGTTTGTGATTCCCGAACCTTTCCAATCGTGAGGAGCGTAAGTTGCAAGATCCTCATTTTGGGTTCTCCTTTTGCAGCAAACAATTTGAGAATATGTATAGAGGTGCGCTGGAAGAAGCTGCAGAATGGCGCTTGAAGTACGACACGGTATTCTCTGACTGTGGCTTCTCCGTAGACTGCAGAGACCGCTTTCACTCGTCCAACCGAACGCGCCCACGTCCTCCAAACTGCACTTTGCCCACACGCGAGGCCCCACCGTTTGTTTTTATTTTGGCGGCACCTTCTTTTATTTGCGATAGCGGCAGCTTTGTTGGTCAAGACCGCGCTTAAATGGAACATATATTGCATAGCATGCTCAACGGAAGACTATGCCAACGGACGCCGGGCGGGCAGAAGTCTAAGCTTGAAGAGGGCAAATCCTGGATCGGAATAAAATCCCGTACCTAGCATCACGTAACTAGAGGTTCACATGGCGCATAGCGTGCATATTTCCGGCAGCAAATGGAAAATTAAGTACACGGCTGTGTGTTGCGCCCTGCGCAAAGCTTTCCCCTTTTGGCAATCCCGGCGACCTCACAGCTCACGGTATCGTCTCTTGCGAGTCTCCCCAGGAGAGGCGTAAGAGCAGTGAACTTGCACTCACCATGAAGGACTTGGAAAGAACTAACGACATGGTATGTACCACACATGTCAGGCGTTTCGTCACCTTGGTGCACAAACTATTTCCAACGTGCTCTTGACCGGGTCGTTTGCTTTAGTCGGCGTTTCGCGTGTTCAGTCGCTGAGGCACGTACAGTTTCGGTTCACTAAACAGTTTGTCCAACATTGGATGTGACCCAGTTCTGAGATGAGCCTCCAGCATAGTCCCTCGAGCTTTCCGCAACAGCCGTTCCGCCATGGGACTCTCGGGCCTGCGCCATTATTAAGAGTTCTTGTTTAAAAGTTCTGCTGCCGCCGGCAGGGATCATGCGCGGCTTTGTCCTGAGATACCCAAATACAGCTAGCTCAGCTTGGGCAATTGCACGTCTGTAGGGAATCCTCTCGAGGCGTTCGTCCCACAATCTTTCTGTGAAGGTGTCCTCCGCTCGATGGTCTGCTATCAGATATGCGCAAGGCGTTATGCCCTGGAGTCAGCGAGGTTGTTAGTACCGAACGTACGTGAGAAACCCGCAGAAGAGGCCCGCACGGGCGCTACAAGCACACTTTTAAGTATGCGCACTGGATGCCCCTTGCGGAAGAGCATGACGGCCGGTGGATGGTCAGCGCAGCTGGTGAGAAGAGCTGACCAAGAGCAGTCCACCTCCGCGACGCTAAAGAGTAGCAGTGAGCAACTGGAGTTGGTATGATCCGTGACTTCCGCCCTCTATAATTATTGAGCCCTCCCTCCTATCTCAGGGTTTGATATGAGTCAACAAATCGCATGCCCTTCCCCCTCCTTTACTTATGGTTTCGGTCACGAGGAAGTCTTTGCTGTCCGGATTGGTTTCCCTTCAAGTATTGCGAAATGTCACCAAGATGTTTAAACTCGCCCATTGAGGGTTGCCACAGGATGCTTTGAGATCGGCCCAGTTCCATCAGGGTTTGGTATGGACGTCATCGGAGTTTCTGCAACTCTTCTTTCTCGTGTCATGCACCCACCTCAAGGCTTGGGCTGTCTTACAAGGAGATCCGCCTCCCTGCTTCACGAGAGGCATGGAGGCATGCTCACTCTTCCCTAACGAGCTATGGTTCGGGCAAATCGGGGGCTTGACTCACCCTTTCAGAGCTGGACTCCGAACACCTGGAAATGTACCCTCCTACGTTGCTTCAGGTCTTGGCTGGAGCCTATGTGAGAATACCTTTTAGGGTTTGGCTAGCATCTAGTTGGACTCTTCCCGGTATTTGGTTCCACGCTGAGGTTGCCACCGCTAGGTTTTGCTTGAGACTACCTGAGCCACCCCCATTCAGGATTTGGCTCGAGTCTATCCGAGCCTCTCCTTTAGGGTTTGGTTTGAGCCATTCCGAGCAACTTCGTTTGAGGACATGGTGTGGGTCAACATCTACCTCTTGCCTTACGGATTTGAATTCACGCTGAATCCTACCCGCACTTTTCCCTTAAAGTTTTCGGCTTGAGACAACTTGAGGTTCTCCCCTTTAGGGTTTTGGCTCAAGTCAACCTGAGCTTCTACCCTTTAGGGTTTGGTTTGGGTCTCACGGCATCTTGGCTCTTCAAAGACCCAAAGCTTGGCTCTAGAATGAGCTCGGCTCTTGAATGAACATGGAAGCTTGGCTCCTCAAGAGTGCACTTTCACCGTTGATGAACCAAGTTATGCCATCCGACGATCAATACTTTCCCCTTCCACATCGATCTCTTCTATCCCTCAGGGAAGAACCAAGGCGCCCCCTCGCCACCCTTCTCTCAGGATCTGGAACTACTCACATCTCCTGCGATCATCCCCGCTTCACCTCCCTGAGTCCGTGGCTCATCATCTCCTTTCCCCACAACTGGGTACTTCCGGGTGCAGTGGGAGTTGTTCACTGTGATCGAGGCTCTAGCCGTTCAAGAGGGGTGCCTTTTTTTTCTTTTCTGTTCTTTGGAATTTGCTCTCATCGGCTTTCGTGCGGCCTGTAACCGAGCAGTGTGGTGGCAGGATCTGGCAAGTGCTCGAAGTGCTGTGGAGGAGGAGGTTAAAGCTCGCGCTGATATGTGGGGAGACCTCCAGTAAGTTCCCTTGTTCCCTGGTTGGTCATTTCCGCATGCACCTCCGAGGGAGGCATCAGCTTTGCCATCCTTTCGTTGGCTGGTCCTGCATCAGAAATGAGAAAGGTGGTGTTGTGAGAGCAGATGTTGTGTCCGGCGAAGAGGGCATCCGGCAAGCAGGAGGAGATGTGGCGTGCTCCACGTGCATAGAGGGCCTGGCCTCTTCGCACGCCTCGCACACATTTCTGGATTATTGTGCTCCGTACCCCAACAGTGATCACCTGCTTATGGTGGTAGCCATGACCTTCCATCACCCGTCATGTAGTGTGCATATGCTGAGGGTTAGATCTTCCCTTGCGGCAAGTGGGTACCACCTTTGGCGCAGGATTAGTCTCAGTGATACTAAACGAGCTATACAAATATGCTTGCGAGGACCTCTTGTGCTCGATTTCGATGTGAGATGCTATGAGCCATTGTGACCGCTCGGCCCATGCATTTATAGAATTGTCACAAGGGGGTTTCAAAAGTTGCACAATAGGTGCGTGAGAATATGAGACTCGAGTGCTCGACGATGTGAATATGCAAATGGTGATCAAATCACGAGTTCCATAAAAGCACTGTTCACAAACTCCAATAGACCTCTCTATGATTTCATGATGGGAGAGTCAGGTTTAAGTGTTGGGTTCGTAATTCAAAAGGGTCCGCACCACCGCGCCAAACTTGAAAATATGCCCAACGCCATAGGTAGCACGTGATGCCATCCAACAAAATGTCGCATTTCCTCCCACGGCGCGGATGAGTGGCTGTGAGAGCACACTCGGCACTCGCACCACGCCGTGTCCTCGTGCGCTAGCTGCCACGGCGCGGATGAGTGGCTGTGAGAGCACACTCGGCACTCGCACCACGCCGTGTCCTCGTGCGCTAGCTGCCACGGCGCGGATGAGTGGCTGTCAGAGCACACTCGGCACTCGCACCACGCCGTGTCCTCGTGCGCTAGCTGCCACGGCGCGGATGAGTGGCTGTCAGAGCACACTCGGCACTCGCACCACGCCGTGTCCTCGTGCGCTAGCTGCCACGGCGCGGATGAGTGGCTGTGAGAGCACACTCGGCACTCGCACCACGCCGTGTCCTCGTGCGCTAGCTGCCACGGCGCGGATGAGTGGCTGTGAGAGCACACTCGGCACTCGCACCACGCCGTGTCCTCGTGCGCTAGCTGCCACGGCGCGGATGAGTGGCTGTCAGAGCACACTCGGCACTCGCACCACGCCGTGTCCTCGTGCGCTAGCTGCCACGGCGCGGATGAGTGGCTGTGAGAGCACACTCGGCACTCGCACCACGCCGTGTCCTCGTGCGCTAGCTGTTGGAATTCGAGAGTTTCGTTTTCACAAAAGCGAGCGCATACTTTCATTATCAAAAGATATACCAGTTCGCAGCTGGAAACGCCACGAACATTAACGCGCCATCATAACTGATTGGGCGATCTATGTGAAAGTTCACTAAACAGAGTCCTACGTGTCACTGTCGTGTTCATACCGACCAACAGTGATACACCTGAGTACAGATGAACTTATTGCGCACTTGCCGATGGTCATCAATGATCTGACGGCCACAATTAGTTCAGCAGATCTACAGATCTAGATCTAAGGGTTCCACAGGGTTTCTTTAGGGTTTCTTCAGGGTTTGAGCATCCTGACTACTGTAGAAGGTCTAGATAGTCATGCTTTACACCAAACTGATCAGCAGGCACTTGCAGATTCCAATACCCCTTCTAAAGGGTGACTGTCTAGTTGTCCTACTGCCAGTTCTTGGGAATGGTGCCCCTTCAGTCAGCAGCACCCAGTTCTTGGGATGGTGCCCCTCCAGCTCCAGTTTATGGGGATGGTGCCCCTTCAGTCTTCAGTCTTCGGAGGTGGAGTTCTGCAACTTCATGATGCCTAGTCTTTCCCTGTGTATAAGGAATGCTGGTAGGGGAAGAGGTTTGGTGAAGATGTCAGCTGTGTTGTCCTCTGAGGCGACATACATGGCTTCCACCATCTTGGACTTCACCAGCTCTCGGATGTACACGTTTCTCACCTCGATGTGCTTGGATCTGTTGTTGTTGACATAGTCAGATGCCAGATGAATGGCCCCCTGGTTGTCACAGTACATCTGTACTGGGGTGCAGATATCCACCAGGTCGGTCAGCACGTTGATGATGTACTTGATCTCCCTCGCACCTTCAGACATGGCTATTATCTCAGCCTCAGTGGTCGACAACGATACACACCTCTGCATGATCGAGGAGAAGATGAGCAAGCTACCACATAGGTAGACCGCAATACCAGATGTAGATCTCCTCGTGGTCTTGCACCCAGCATAGTCAGCATCAGTATATATGCATAGTGGTAGTGCTCCACTGGCCAGACCCAGCCCCCTTGGCACAGAGGAGGTTGTCCGCAGTACCAGCTCGTGGTCCACGGTGCCCTTAAGGTATCTGACAACCTGCTTCAGAGCCACAAAGTGCTCTGGGCCATAGGACGCACAGAAACGAGAAAGAGCAGATACAGCAGCCATGATGTCAGGGCGCGTGCATCTTGCAACCCACTGCAGCTGCCCAAGTAGCCCCCTGAAGGGAATGGTGGCATCCTACCCATCTGATGGGGCAAGAGAGCACCCTGGTGACATAGGCAGGCTCGCTGGTTTGGCATCTTGAAGTCCATAGGTCTCAATCATCTGAGAGATGTACCCAGACTGAGATAAATATGCCATCCCAGGCCCCCAGCGCACACCAATGCCCATCACAAGATCCAGAACACCCAAGTCCTTGCAGGCATACTTGGAGTTGAAGGCTGCCACAAAGTTGTCATACCACGAGCCACTGTTGGTGGCCACAATGTAGTCATCAACATATGCCAGAATGATGACCGTGATGTCAGAGTCCCGAATGTAGTAGAGACAAGGCTCAACATCACTGCACCTCATCCTCACATCATAGGCCATGATGAAGGCATCACTGGTCTCAAACCACTCCTTGCCCGCCTGCTTCAAGCCATACACCGCCTTGAGGAGCTTGGCACATGTCCTGCCCTGATACTCCAGCCCCCTAGGGAGCCTGACATATAGGTCCTCCTCCAGGACCGAGTTCAGAAAGGCAGTCTCCACATCCATATGGTAGACGTTGAGGGCAAGGTTGAGCGCCAGAATGATCACCAGCCTCACCGAAGACAACTGTGTGCACGGAGCAAAGGTGTCAAAGTAGTCAACACCATACTCCTGCTTGTTGCCCCGCACACACACCCTCGCTTTGCGCTTCTGCAGCTGCCTGTGCTTGTCCAGCTTGACCTTTAGCACCAAGGACATGTCCAACAGACGAACACCAGGAGGGACATCTTCCATGTCCATCATCATGAGAGCCTGCTTGACCGTAACCAGGGCCTCCAGCTCGGTCTGAATAGCTTCCATCCACTCACCAGCATCAGGAGCCCCCATAACTTGTTTGACCCCCTTGGGCTCAGTCACTCCATCTGGCAGCACATCCACCGAGCTCCCAGCACACGACTTCCCCACCACTGCCAAGCATGTGTGCTCAGGAGGGAAGTGCACCTTACCCACTGGCAAGTCAATGTGTGTGAAGTTGGTGAGCAACATGACACAATACGGGAATGAACTGGCCTCCACAGCTCGCGCGCATATAATGCCAGCTTCCATCTTCTCACCTCCAGCATCCACCATGACCTCAGTGAACAGAGGGTAGTTGACATTGAGGTCACCACCGTGCGCAGCTGAGCGCACAGCAGCAAGGTGCTCTGGATGGCCATCCAAGTAGGCCCGGAGACTCACCCAGCATGCCTCATCGGCTGCTTGCACTCTCAGCACCGCCAGAATCTCGTCACTGTCTTCAGGTAGATAGACCCCCACATCAAGAACATTGTCGCCCAGCTCACTCGGGAGGGTATCATGATATGTGCCATCCAATGCCGTGACCATGAAATTGGTGCTCAACGGGGCCACCACAGAGGGATCCCAGGTGGTAACGACCTTGCCCAGCTTGTCCATAGCCTCTTGGAACTTGACCATGCCAGACTTGACTATCTTCCCCGACTCAGGATCATACAACAAGTAGGCGGATGAGACCTCAGAGTGACCAACATATCTCAGCTGCCTCGCCCTGTCACTGAACTTGTGCTCCCTGTTGTCCGGGTCCACAAAGGCATAAGCCAGACATCCAAAAACTCGAAGATGTGAAAGGTCTTGGTGCTGCCCATACAGCTTGTAGTAAGGAGACTTCTTGTGCAGGGGCTTCTGGAATGTCCTGTTCAGAATGTACACAGAGTGACGAACAGCAAGCGGCCACACGTCTACACCAAAGCCAGATGTCAATAGCAGCGCCCGAGCCATCGCCTGCACTGTCCTGTGAGCCCTCTCCACACGAGCTTGGTTCTCATGGATGTATGGCGATCCATGGCGTTGCTCAATACCCTGGTCTTTGCAGTACTGCTGTGTCTGCCCAGCAATCATCGTAGAGTCCCCATCAGTGTGCAACACCAAATGATACTTCTCCACAAGGTTCATGCGGCTCCTGTGTTGCCTCACTTCCGCCAGGAACTGCTCAAGGGTTGCCAGGTAGTCCGACTTTCTCTTCAGGAAGTACATTCATATCCAAGCTGTACAGTCATCCACGAAGAGGATAAACCACCGGTACCCACCAACACTGGGCCTGAACGGGCCACACGTGTCAGACCACACCAGCAAGCCAATCTCTGCAGCACACTCCCTGCCAGTAGACTTCATAGATGGCCTGATCATCTTGGTGAGCCTGCATGAAATACACCTCTCAGGGCAGCGCCACACCAGACTCTTGGCATACTCCCCCACAGTAATACCCATAGGAACCTCCTCATCCAGCATCTCCTGCATGGTCACGTCACCAATATGGCCAAGTCGAACATGAGCCAGCATCTTAGCATCAAGCTTCATCACAGTATGCCCATCCTTGTAGATCACCACCACAGGCCACTTGGTCACCCTGGCCCATACCCGGCTCTTCCCACACATCTCCAGGTTCTCCACATTGTAGCATGAGTCCAATGGAGCCGAGAATATCTTCTCTCCAGCAGGGTATTCATGGACAATGGTAAACAGAGATATAAACTGCCACCAACTGGTTGTCTCCCATCTGGGCAGTACCAAGAGAAACTTGGTGGACTGAGGCGCCCGAGCAAAATCACTGAGAGCCTTCTGCAGGCATCTCAGGATGGTGTCATGCTCATAAGGTGGGTTGCCATAGCAGGCTTTACCCGCCCAGTCCCTGCCGAAGCAAGGGTTGTCAGTTGTACAATAGTCATCCAGTATGTGGTTGTCAACGGAGGCAAACAACTCCAGAGTGAAGGGCCCATGCTGCTCAATGTGCTTCCCAGCCTCCTCAAACTTCCAGTCTGTCTTGTCCCAGTCTGAGTCGTCATGGTATGCTGCACAGGCCATGTAGGTGTCCAAAGTGACAGACATCTGATCCTCATATATGATGTACTGGTTGCCAACCTTCGAGAATGAGAAGGTCACCCCCCCACTGGATATCTGCCTGGCCCCAAAATCAACACTGAAACCAGCATCCTCAAGCGCCACCACAGACACAAGGTTGAATGGCTGCCCAGGAATGCAGTGGGCACCAGTGAACTGCAGCCCAACTGCGCGCCCAGTGGACACATCCAGCTTGGCAAATGTGACCGTGCCACTGCCCTCCGAGCACACAGTACCCGCCTGTACCACACTGAAAGTGGAACTGGAAGCAGGGTCAAAGTCATCGCCAAATCACTCACCATGTTGAATATGTGCTTGGTGGCACCACTGTCTATCATCGCCACCTTCCCACCGAATGCAGTCAATGGCAGGGCTCTGGTGAAGATGTCAGCCGTGTTGTCTGCCGATGCAACATACAGGGTAAGAGGGCTGCCCACAGGGAGGCCCTCACGTAGCTCACACGCATCCTCATCGCCAGAGTCACTCCCATCCTCAAGATCAGATGGACATAATAGTCCAGATGCCCAATCATCAGAAGGGATGCCACCCACTCCTTCAAAGGGCTGCCATGAGTGCATATCTTCCCCCTCGTCCAAGTCAGAGGCATCTTCAAGATCAGGCTCATCATAATACCAATCAGAAGAGCAGTAACCTCCAATCCCAGACTCAGTGCCCTTGGCACAGAGGCGGTACTTGCGAGATGGACAGAATAGTCCAGATGCCCAATCATCAGAGGGGATGCCACCCACTCCTTCAAAGGGCTGCCACGAGTGCATACCATCCTCCTCGTCCGAGTCAGAGTCTGAAGTTGAGTCCAGATCGGGGATGGAGCAATCAGAGTCGTCACAACCGTGATGACAGAACAGTCCAGATGCCCAATCATCAGATGGGATGCCACCCACTCCTTCAAAGGGCTGACATGAGTGCGCATCATCCTCCTCGTCCGAGTCAGAGGCATCCACCAGATCTGGCACAGTATCTGAAGCATAACCACCATCATCTGAGTCAGAGGGATCGCTGAGACCAGGCATATAGTTGTCTCCAGCCAATGTATGATGAGACCAGGCATGTTGGTCTGCAACAACCTGTTCAGGTGTTCTGATACTGACACCAGAGTCATCCAGTGTAATCACAGGCCCAGGCAATGGGTGATGAGACCAGGCATGCCGATCTGCTGGCCCAGGCACAACAATCTGTTCAATACCATATATAACATAGGCATCTGGTGTAGCCACAAGCTGAGGATCTCCTCGATCTGAAGAGGCATCACCACGACGAGAGGAATCCCCAGAGTCATAGTCATCCTGATCTGAATGATCATCACCATCAGACGAGGAGCCAGAGTCCCACTCATCCTCACAATCATACCCCAGTAATGCCCAGAAGGTCTCGACCGCCTGCACAGTGTCTCGAGTAACCATACTGAGTAAAGTCACCCATGACTGCAGCTTCTCAAAGGACCCTCGTACCATAACCGGTTCCTTCTCGAGCAGACGCTGCAGTAGACCGAACTGCTCGGCCACAACATGCTTGACACACATCACCTTCTCGTGACTCACCACTCTGCCATCGACTGGAAAGTGAGGCCTCTCCAGCACAGTTATTGCCCTGTCCAACACTTCCACAGAGCCACTCATGAACATACTATGCACATATTGGACATCTGAAGTGTACCACGGCTGCCTGGGGGATATCTGATATCCCGGGCCAAGATGCTGCTCCCTTCCTGCTTCCCACAGGGCTTGGGTAGGCTCAAGCTTCCTCCCAGGGAGGGCTGTGCACAGAGTATCAATGTAGACAAACGAGTCGTACACCGGAGCCACGGGGAAATACTTGTGCTTGTTCAATAAGAACCGATGCTTATTGGGCTGATAAGGGTGTGACTTCTTACCAGGTCTCCTCACTGCAGAGTGCCTGCCCATAGGAGCATCAAGCACCCACCGATAGGTACCACTCATAGGCTGGTCCCCACCCCCCACAGGGGTGGGACCCTCAGAAGATGTAAGCCCGTCCAGAACCGAATAGTAATTGCACAGGGAGATACCAGACTGAGATGTAGTATAGCCTCCCACAGTACAACCAGAGATAAATTCAGGTAGGTCGTCAGAGAAGCAGGTGACCACGCTGTCCTCCACCAGCTCACAGATTGCATACAGAGCCTCGCTAGTGTCATCCACACCAGGGTGCTGCCCAGTTTCAGCAATAGCAGCCGCTCGATTGGGTAGCTTCCCATGCTTCTGGTAGTCCTGGACCCTCTTCATTATGGCTTCCCGCCTCTCAGGATTCCTCTTAAGGTAAGCCTCCCTTTTCTCCTCGTTAGTAACAAAGCATTCACTGGACGAGTGTCCAGCCATATGACACACCGGGCATGGAACTCGCTTGAGTAACGCAGCACGCTTCTGCTCCGCCTGCTTGCGACGGTCCTCCACGATTCCAGCACCCGTCTCCGTCGCAGCTGCCGAAGTCGCGATGACGTTGTCATAGAGGTCACACACCGTATCATTTAGCTTCTTGAACGAGGGCAGCTCGTCCCCAGAGAACATAGTGCGTATATGGACATACGCCGGGTTCAAGGAATTCAGAACCATAGCCACAAAGACTGCCTCCAGGCTGGCGACATGAAACTTCTCACCACCCGGCAGGAATTTGCTCGTGCACGCATACTACTCCACCCTGTCAAGAACCTCCCTCGCATTCAGAAAGCCCTGCAGCGGGGGTGCGAGCGTCGCAAACCTCTTCGTGTCATCAAGCAGAGCCTTGACCTGCCGCACAAAGTACGCAGAGCCCGTGCTCCGACGCATTTTAATTAGCTGTCGCCAGGCTGAGACACCGTCCGCTTCAGTACTGTATGACCGAACAACTGCGTTCGCCGTCCTGGTAGTAACGCGCGACAGAAAGTCATGAAACAACTGATTCGCTGCCACCGAGAACTTCTCGTCCTTCTTGATGTCCTCCAACTCGCGCGTGTCCGACAAGAACAGCGCCATCGCCGGGTGACGCAGAGACGGTACAATTTTACCTCGGAACTCCAGCCGCTTGCTGTCATTTTCTGCCTCCTGACCAAGAGCTGGTCATTCGGGAACCCCTTCAGCATATCCGTCAGAAGAGGTAGAGGTACGTCCACAGTACCACTCGCAACTCGAGATTTAACACTGGAACCAGCCATACTGGATTCCGCGGCCTCAGGACACGCAATAGCATTTCCTGTCCCCGCATTCTGATTCGCAACAGCCAACTGGGGCACTGCTTGTGCCAGGACTTGAACCATTTTCATAAGCTCATTTAAACGCGCGTCTTGCTGCGAAAATAGCTGTTGCTGCCTCTCATCGATAAGAGTAGTCAGCGCTGCAGGGTCCTCCCCTACTGGAAGTCCATCAGGCTTCCTTTCCTCCGAAAGTTCGCCATAAGTAGGTTCCACACCCAGACCTGGCGGGGACCTCTCTACAACTTTGGCCTTGTCTCGTGTCTTACTCATTTCCGAATACGCAGTAAAATTTTGCGTGATACAACCGTAGGTTAACACTTACAATGTAAGTGGGCCCAAAACCTGTTGGAATTCGAGAGTTTCGTTTTCACAAAAGCGAGCGCATACTTTCATTATCAAAAGATATACCAGTTCGCAGCTCGAAACGCCACGAACATTAACGCGCCATCATAACTGATTGGGCGATCTATGTGAAAGTTCACTAAACAGAGTCCTACGTGTCACTGTCGTGTTCATACCGACCAACAGTGATACACCTGAGTACAGATGAACTTATTGCGCACTTGCCGATGGTCATCAATGATCTGACGGCCACGATTAGTTCAGCAGATCTACAGATCTAGATCTAAGGGTTCCACAGGGTTTCTTTAGGGTTTCTTCAGGGTTTGAGCATCCTGACTACTGTAGAAGGTCTAGATAGTCATGCTTTACACCAAACTGATCAGCCGGCACTTGCAGATTCCAATACTAGCTGCGATCCGCACAGTGCCCAAGCTCACCACTTCGGGGGGAAGCGCAGAAAGGCGACCTCGGAGCTGGAGAAGGAGCGAGCTGCAAAAGATGAGATGCAGCAGCAGTTGGATGACCTGGTCCGCTTCCCCTCTCCGATTTGGTTCGAAGTGTCGTGAAGCTCGCGCTGCTTGCTTCGTGCCTGCTATTTTGCTCAACTGTTGAGCGGTTTTTGGACGAGCTGCGAAGGAAGCATACCAAGGGCTCCGAGCGGATGTGGATTACCACGTGGCGTGAATCTCACAGCTAGGCCGGATTGAACTATGCAATGCAGACTTGGCGAGGAGATCCTCGAATAGTAACATTTTGTTTTTGCGCTCAAACCGTCTAATATGGGGGTTAATTTGAACAGGAGAAATCCAACGCGAAAATGGAGGGACGCATCCGTGATGAAGCCGCCGCAGCCCTGCGGAAGGTGGGCCGCCGTCGAGCGTGCTTCGTCAGAAGCTTCGAATGCTTCGGACATTTCCTCCCTTTCTGGCGCCGCCTTGTTTCATGGGAGGCTGATGCAGTGGCTTCAAGATGAGGCCTTTCATGTGTGCCTCTCGGCCGCAGGATGGCCCGTGGTGGCATGCTGCCGTGTGCCTCTCGGCCGCAGGATGAACCGTGGTGGCATGCTGCCGTGTGCCTCTCGGCCGCAGGATGGCCCGTGGTGGCATGCTGCCGTGTGCCTCTCGGCCGCAGGATGGCCCGTGGTGGCATGCTGCCGTGTGCCTCTCGGCCGCAGGATGGCCCGTGGTGGCATGCTGCCGTGTGCCTCTCGGCCGCAGGATGGCCCGTGGCGGCATGCTGCCGTGTGCCTCTCGGCTGCAGGATGTCCGTGGTGGCATGCTGCTGTGTGCCTCGGCCGCAGGATGGCCCGTGGTGGCATGCTGCCGTGTGCCTCCGGCCGCAGGATGGCCCGTGGTGGCATGCTGCAGTAGCCTCTCGGCCGCAGGATGGCCCGTGGTGGCATGCTGCCGTGTGCCTCTCGGCCGCAGGATGGCCCGTGGTGGCATGCTGTGTGCCTCTCGGCCGCAGGATGGCCCGTGGTGGCATGCTGCCGTGTGCCTCGGCCGCAGGATGGCCCCGTGGTGGCATCTTCAACGCTGGCCTCTCGGCCGCCCAGGATGGCCCGTGGTGGCATGCTGCCGTGTCGCCTCTCCACGACGCGGTTGGCCCGTGGTGGCATGCTGCCGTGTGCCTCGGCCGCAGGATGGCCCGTGGCGGCATGCTGCCGTGTGCCTCTCGGCCGCAGGATGGCCGTGGCATGCTGCGTGTGCCTCTCGGCAGGATGGCCCGTGGCGGCATGCTGCCGTGTGCCTCTCGACGCAGGATGGCCCGTGGTGGCATGTGCTGCCGTGTGCCTCTCGGCCGCAGGATGGCCCGTGGTGGCATGCTGCCGTGTGCCTCTCGGCCGCAGGATGGCCCGTGGCGGCATGCTGCCGTGTGCCTCTCGGCCACAGGATGGCCCGTGGTGGCATGCTGCCGTGTGCCTCTCGGCCGCAGGATGGCCCCTGCAGCAACACCTGCCCCAAACCACAAGGTCGCGGGCCCCTATAACGCCTGCCCCAAACCACAAGGTCGCGGGCCCCTGCAGCAACGCCTGCCCCAAACCACAAGGTCGCGGGCCCCTGCAGCAAGCGCCTGCCCCAAACCACAGGTCGCGGGCCCCTGCAGCAACGCCTGCCCCCAAACCACAGATTACGCGGGCCCCTGCGGCAACACCTGCCCCAAACCACAAGGTCGCGGGCCCCTGCAGCAACACCTGCCCCAAACCACTTTCTCCACGCTCATTCCCAACACAGCAGTGCATCGATCGGCCCAGCGATTCTTACGATGGGAATGAGCGGGCGCTTGAGTCTTGCGCGCCCTCGCCCCTTCCCCCTCAGTAAGACCCCTTGGAAGCAGAAACCGAGGCAGCCGCAGTCCACAGTGGCGCTCCTGGCTGTACGGCCTCTTGAGGGCAGCCCCCGCCAGGTGGTTGCTAGCCCCCAGTAGGGCCATGTCCCTGGCCCGGTAGCTGCCAGGTGCACTCGGCAGAATAGCAGCCCATGCCGCAGAGGTGCTGAGTGCGGGCTATATCCGAGCTCCACGTTCCACAGCGCCTCAAGCGACATGTCCCTGGTGTACTTCCGCTCGGCATTTACCGGGAGGATGAGACGGTATCGCTCCTGGCTCATCTCGAGCCGCTCCTCGTCGAAGGCCCATCATCAAAGTCGATCCTAGTCCTGCCGCCCGCCGACTGCTCACGCGCTGTCCCTGGGTACCGAGCGTCATCATTGGAGCAATCCCCCTCGATGTAGATCGTTCCACCCAAATGGTAGAGCTCCGCACTGAAAGACTCCCCATGAATGTCGTCGAAGTGCGTGCACTCCGTGGTCGGCGCTCAATGATATGCGCCGCCGTGGATACGCCCCAACCCACGCACTTGGTTGCAGACGCCTCGCCTTCTCGCACTCGAAGTGCTTCAGCTGCGGAGCAGTCGCATCTTCCGATCCACCAAACGGAGGAGAAGGGCGTTGATATCCCTCGACTCCACCGCATCCTCGCCCGTCGCTAGATCGGTTGCAGCACCTTGTTACTTCTGCCATCGGCATGCCAACCCCCCCCTTCTCCTCCGCTTTCTCTCTTCGAAAGTGGCTTCCTCCGACGAACCAAAAGGGATGGTCACCAGGCGGTGTCGTGATTGGACGTTCAGATTTGACCGATGCCACATGTTTGTTCATCGTTGGTCTCGCCTGGCTCGCTGCCCCCAGCTGTGCGCTTCCACCTCCAGTCCCCGCGCCTGCTTCTTGCAACAGCCGTGACCGGTTGTGTGCTCTCTACTCGGTGGCGCGCCTCATCGCCGCTTTCGCCTATCCAGCCGCGAGCTTTGCCCACTACTTCTGCTCGCTGGCTCCTCCTCGCGCGCTTGATTCCAGCCTAGACATTCTCCTCCACACAGGCTACTTGCGCATGCCGAATCTCAGGCGCACCGTAGCCGTCGGATCACCCTCCAGGCTGGTCCGCAATCGCGACACCATCGGACACTTGCGCGTCGGAGCACACAACCCCTTGCGTGTGCCGTAGAGCGCACACTCTTCCTCAGCTATCTCCTTCGATGCACCGCCATATGCGCCGGCCTTTGGGATCCAGCATGTTCAAGAGCCCCTTCAGCTGCCCTCGGGCTCATGCTTCATCTTCTTCAGAGAGGTCCTGCAAGTGTTGCGCCTGCAGATGAAATAGACTGAACAGATGTTGAACGCTGCCCGGGATGGCTGTTCTCCTTGGTCATCAGCAGAAGAGGTCTCGCGTTCTTCTCATTTCCCACGTCCTAGTTTCTTGCAATAACCAAATGCTCGCCCGTCTTAAATGCCCTGGATGACTGCAGGGTGCTGCACATGACTGGTGAATGCCCATGAGGTTCTTTTGCAGATGCCAAAGAAAGGATCGGCAGGTTTCTTGCATGGAAATCTCTTAAATAGCCACTAAGCAGTCTACTGCTCTCAATACAAAAACGCTCAGAATTCTGCTCTTGATTCAGCGGTCCAGGAAACAAAGCTTGCTTGAGTAATTGAGAAAGTTGCAAATATAGTCTTCGATTGAAGCGGCGAGTTTGCTGCGATGCGCGTGGATTCTCTGCATCGCTCTCAGTGAGGAAATCTGGGCCACGTGCAGGGGGCCGATGAGCAGGAAGATTTGGAGGTGGGAGAGGTGGGTGCGCTTAGCTTTGTGTGTTGATCCTCGAATGTGTGGGTAAGCAATAGAGAGTTTCGCATACAACAGGATCCTAAAATTTGATGTGATTTTCAGCACAATTCAACTTGCGTTGAACCATGCAATGTAATGCTGCTCACAAAATGTCTCGCCGGGTGCAGGCGGTTCCCATTCGCTTTTTTATTAGATGATCTTGAAAAAAGCTGTTTTACGCTGTCAAATGACTGTTGCTGTTTGCAGCCAGTTCCTTAGGCAAGGCTGAATTTTGGACGGTGTTGTTTCCCTCAGCAGGACTACAGTGCTCGCATGGATGCGGAGTAGTATACTGCTGTTACTCGGAGGAGGAGGATGCGCGTATATAGTATATAGTTACTCGGAGAAGGAGGATGCTCGTATCCCTTGCATTGGGATGGCAATGGTCGCTATGAACACACATATGTAATATGGTGTTATGTGATTTTGTGTTTAGCTGCCTTGCCCTTGCATGCTGATTTCATCCATCAGGATTATGATAGATTGGCCTAAGTTGGCATGCCTCACGCCCCTAGTTGTATGCTTAGCTTCTGTCCGCGCCACCTAATGTTCGCGGGACTTGAAAGCCTATCTTTCAAGCCCTTTTCGGATTACATGCTCTGCTGAAACTCTCCTTGCTAAAGTGTGCGGATGTCTTGCTCATTAGAGACGAGAAGTCCTCCGAGTGCATGGCCAGTGATTGAAAAGTCAACTTTGGGGAGGAAATGTTGATCACTGGTGGATGAGCGGTCGAGCTACTTGTGAGGTTTGTGAATGGGTTGGTTGCTGAGTTAGGGGGTGACATGTACAAACTGGTGGTGCGGATTGGTGTGGGAAATAATTGAATCGCAGCTTCGTTGCCAACCTCGGCTGCTTTGCTTACGCGCTTGTGATACCCCATAAATTGAGAATGACGGTAATCTAAAGGTCTCGACCGATTAGGCGATCATCGACAGCACAGGGTACTCTAAGGGTCACGCCCGTTGGTTCGTCAAATGAATATTACCCTATTTTCTTTTGACATGTCTATTCGTAGAAGTCCAGTTGCATCATTGTGAGTTGTCATGTTGGCATGGCGTGCAGTCACGTACAACTCACGTCATCACGTCCCAAAACTGAAACCATGAAATGGCATGTCATTGTCATGTCACCTAGACCTACTTCGTGACACTTCACACTACGTGACACAAACACACTTGTACCATCTACATGGTCCCCTTAAATCACATCCTTAATATACGTTTGCAAGTAGGGTGTGGACATTTTTTCCACACCTGTACGTTCACGTACCCCCTATGAGTATACTATTTCATTTCATGACAGACGAGACGGACGGGAGTATAAATGTTGTCGCAATAATTTATGATAATTATCGTCTATTATAATTAATTAATTAATTATTAGTAATTTATCGATAATTATCTACCCCTAAAAGCAATATTATTTGGGTTAATTATTTTGTACCGTTGGATTTTACGGTTGCTGCATCCTGCGGCTACAGGCCTGGATATGGTGGTTTGGTGGGCGATCGCCGCAAAGACCAAAGAGCGTCCACACTCCATCTCCAGTTCTCCAACATACTACATAGTCATACGATAGAGCTCTACCTCGTCATTTGGAAAAAGAAAAAAGAAAAAGAAAAAGAGACACCCTTGGACGGGGTGTGGGGCTTTGTGAGTCCCCTTGACTCTTACTTCCTTTTTCCTTAGTCCGGTTCCTTCTCTACTTTTTTCCTATATAGTCTGTTAAGGCTTACTGCGTATCCTGTAGCTAGGTCGTGTATTTTTCTGAGTAGGTGTAGGGCTTCCTGTTTGTCGAATCCTAAATGTTTGGTCAGTATTTTCTCCGTGTGCTCATGTATCGTTCCCGTGTTGCCGAATACCATCACGTGTAGCGTTACCTTGTACCCATATAATTCTAGTAGCTTTACCAGCGGTGTGTATTTCGTGTACTTTGTCTTTAGTGCTTCCTCCCAACTCATTTCGTCTGTGTATGTTACCTCTACCAGGTGTATGTGACCCACTTCTGCCATTGCTTTTTGGTGTGTGTACCCAGGCTGCTCGTTCCCTTTCTCAGTTCCTTCTAGCATTACTATATCTACGTAGTGTGGTATGATGTCCTTTCCATGCTCTGGTGCTGGTGTGTTTCGTCCGTCTAGTCTGCATTGCCCCCTTGTGAGCAGGAAGTCTTCTATTGGTCTCCCATTGTTCATTCCCTTCCCTTTTTTCCCGGCATGAGTTCTTATTACACATCCTCCTTTCCTACCTTGCTAATTGTGTTTGCTATCATTTTGGTGGTCTCATCTGACCTGCTTATTACCATGTTCTTTATTTCCCTTTCTGTGCATCCTCCTAGCACATGAGCTGTGCGTGTGAAGCCCCCCGCGTTTACTTGTCTGGGCATCCCGCAGCATTTGCACTTTTGCGCCCTTCTCCCTCCTTGCTGTTTTTTGTATGGTCCTGCCGGTAGTTTGTTCGCCCGGCATCTTAGCAGGACTATCACATCATGCTCGTTTAGGTACTCTGTTCCTTTCTTCCAGTATTCATTGGAGAGCTTGTGCATGGCTTTATCACCTCTTAGGTGCTGCATGCATTTTTCTGGCTTTTCTTGTGCTGCTGTCCGTATTTTTTCCATCGAGGCCCTTCTCCATTCCCTCGCTTGGTGTACTTCCTTTTGTGCTTTTGCCTGTTGTTGTGCCATTTCCTGGAGTGCTCTCCATTCTTCCTGTGCTTCCTCCTGTTGTTGGGCCATTTCACTGAGCTCATCTTCAACATCCTGCTGTGTTGTCATGCCCACAGCAAGCGATAGATAAGAAGGGCACGAATCCTTGCTGACGGCGGCTTGGGCCTAGAGCCAATGCCATGCCATCCTCGGTCCAACGGTCGCATACACTGATGCCATCGGTTTCCACGGTATCGGTTTCATGGCCGATATCGAAACCCGATTTGAATCGACAGTTGCGGTATCGTCATGGAAATTCACTCATCGATTACGGTTTTCCCCGAGGGCGCTGCCCAATTTCAACCGACGGTGACGGTGTCACACGGTATCGACTTTTTTCTAGAGCCGACGGTATCGAGTGCGTCGCCTGAAAATTAACCGTACGTCGGTATACGGTTTCAACCGAACTCGATGTCGTCACTGCCCCACACACACACACACACCAGCCGCCCCAAGAGTATTATTCCGCCACTCTTCTAGTGTGTTGGGACACCTCGCGCGCCGCACGAATCGAAGCGGTTCGCTCGCTACGCCCTGCTCCGTCAGCGCAACCATGCTCGGGCCACACCCCCTCCAATGCCCCCACCTACCACAGTCTACATCAACAACCTTTTGCACTATAATTAGGGGTGTTCCGAGCCTTCATGTGGCAAGGCGCGGTCATCCCACATCCCACATGATGTCCTTCGACATCCCCACCATGCATCTTGCCTTGGGCATCGAGCTACACGCCGCTACAGCGCGCCAACTGCACCCTACCTGTCGTCCCACCAATTCTGGGGGGTGGACCGTCATAGAGATATCCTGCCCCAGCCCCCCTTCGAAATGTCGGCGGATCCATGGGGCTCCAAGCCACCCCAGCGGTCGGGTGACCCTTCAGGACATGTTTTACATTGTTCTCAATGCACATGGCACCACGAGACCGGGTTTGGATTCATTGGCCATATCCTGCCCCAGCCCCCCTTCGAAATGTCGGCGGATCCATGGGGCTCCAAGCCACCCCAGCGGTCGAGTGACCCTTCAGGACATGTTTTACATTGTTTTCAATACACATGGCACCACGAGACCGGGTTTGGATTCATTGGCCATATCTATATGACGGTCCGGGTTTTTTCAGCCTTGCGACCCACGTACGCGTAAGACCCGAACCCTGAGAGCCGGCCTGCATTTCGAACCTCCCCACCCTGCCCCCCCACCAGCCGCCCCAAGAGTATTATTCCGCCACTCTTCTAGTGTGATGGGACACCTCGCGCGCCGCACGAATCGAAGCGGTTTGTTCTCAATGCACATGGCACCACGAGACCGGGTCTGGATTCATTGGCCATATCCTGCCCCAGCCCCCCTTCGAAATGTCGGCGGATCCATGGGGCTCCAAGCCACCCCAGCGGTCGGGTGACCCTTCAGGACATGTTTTACATTGTTCTCAATGCACATGGCACCACGAGACCGGGTTTGGATTCATTGGCCATATCCTGCCCCAGCCCCCCTTCGAAATGTCGGCGGATCCATGGGGCTCCAAGCCACCCCAGCGGTCGAGTGACCCTTCAGGACATGTTTTACATTGTTTTCAATACACATGGCACCACGAGACCGGGTTTGGATTCATTGGCCATATCTCTATGACGGTCCGGTTTTCTTTTCAGCCTTGCGACCCACGTACGCGTAAGACCCAAACCCTGAGAGCCGGCCTGCAAGCGGTCGAGTGACCCTTCAGGACATGTTTTACATTGTTCTCAATACACATGGCACCACGAGACCGGGTTTGGATTCATTGGCCATATCTCTATGACGGTCCGGTTTTCCTTTCAGCCTTGCGACCCACGTACGCGTAAGACCCAAACCCTGAGAGCCGGCCTGCAAGCGGTCGAGTGACCCTTCAGGACATGTTTTACATTGTTTTCAATACACATGGCACCACGAGACCGAGTTTGGATTCATTGGCCATATCTCTATGACGGTCCGGGGTTTTTCAGCCTTGCGACCCACGTACGCGTAAGACCCGAACCCTGAGAGCCGGCCTGCATTTCGAACCTCCCCCCCCTGCCCCCCCGCCAACCACCCCAAAAGTATTATTTCGCCACTCTTCTAGTGTGTTGGGACACCTCGCGCGCCGCACGAATCGAAGCGGTTCGCTCGCTACGCCCTGCTCCGTCAGCGCAACCATGCTCGGGCCACACCCCCTCCAATGCCCCCACCTACCACAGTCTACATCAACAACCTTTTGCACTATAATTAGGGGTGTTCCGAGCCTTCATGTGGCAAGGCGCGGTTATCCCACATCCCACATGATGTCCTTCGACATCCCCACCATGCATCTTGCCTTGGGCATCGAGCTACACGCCGCTACAGCACGCCAACTGCACCCTACCTGTCGTCCCACCAATTCTGGGGGGTGGACCGTCATAGAGATATCCTGCCCCAGCCCCCCTTCGAAATGTCGGCGGATCCATGGGGCTCCAAGCCACCCCAGCGGTCGGGTGACCCTTCAGGACATGTTTTACATTGTTCTCAATGCACATGGCACCACGAGACCGGGTTTGGATTCATTGGCCATATCCTGCCCCAGCCCCCCTTCGAAATGTCGGCGGATCCATGGGGCTCCAAGCCACCCCAGCGGTCGGGTGACCCTTCAGGACATGTTTTACATTGTTCTCAATGCACATGGCACCACGAGACCGGGTTTGGATTCATTGGCCATATCCTGCCCCAGCCCCCCTTCGAAATGTCGGCGGATCCATGGGGCTCCAAGCCACCCCAGCGGTCGAGTGACCCTTCAGGACATGTTTTACATTGTTCTCAATGCACATGGCACCATGCATCTTGCCTTGGGCATCGAGCTACACGCCGCTGTGAGAGCACGCCAACTGCACCCTACCTGTCGCTGTCGTCCCACCAATTCTGGGGGTGGACCGTCATAGAGCTATCGAAACATTTATTCAGTTCAGTGAAACTGGTTTTAACGAGCCAACCTCAGCGCTAGTAGAAGTAGTGCAAGTATTCCTTCTCGGTAAGCGTCATATAGTATATTGAGCGAATATTTGTCGACTGCGCATTCAAAGTACGTAGGTAAATATTAGGAGACGGGATGGCCAGCGGTGAAAAAATCAACGCAAATCCTATCGTTCACGACTTAAAGAAAAGCAGATCTAAATCAGTCCGTAAGCGTACAGCTGAAGATGAGCGAGAACCTTTCGATGCCCAAGAAATTTTTGATATCCTTCTTCTCAGCCCTCGTATTCCACTTGTTTGCTATGTTTCTGTGTTTCCAATTAATCTTTTCGTATTTGAAGCTGTCACACCTTAACTTTCCGCACAGCACCTGAGAGATATTAACGATCCAGAGCACCCTTACACCCTCGAGCAGGTGACAGTTCGTATCCTGCAAGCGTATACTGATGCTACAATGCCGCATTTTGAGTGAAACTTTTTGATGTTTTAATAAGGATCGTACGAAACACTTGTTCGCGTGTTCTCTTGCGGAAAGTAACTTTCTGTCGCGCTGTGTTCAAAACTGCAGCTGAAGGTCATCACTGAGGATCACGTGACTATTGACGACTCTCGCAATCGTATCAAGTGAGTGCTGTTACTAGTTTGGTTTAAAACTACTGGTCTTTCCAAATGCGTCCTTGTAACTAGCTTGCCCACCTCCTCGCGAGAGGTAGTAACAATAATCTTGGTAACACGAATGGCTGACGGGTGGACGTATTGGAGACCTCTCGCGCGCGAAGTTTTCTCAGGATATTGCCGGTTTTCACCTTGTGAAACTGCTTAAGAAGTTAGGACTGATTTCGACAACCTTTTACTTCGAAACCCTAAAACTTCGTAAGCTTTTATGCACAGGGTCAACTTTACGCCCACGGTAGAGCACTGCAGCATGGCAACTCTAATTGGACTCTGCCTTCGTGTGAAGCTTTTACGTGCCTTGCCGCGACGTTTCAAGGCAAGTACTTTGAACCTGCGTAAAAATGTAACCGGATGATTGTGAAATTAAAATCAGTTCACCTGTTTTCAACTAGCCCATGGCAGGGTCCCATTGCAGGGTCGAATCTAGTCGTCTCATACGCTGCTTCCGCCTGATAAGTTTGAATGTATCAGTAGGTTCAACGCACAACGCACCTATTGTGGATCCCCTCCTTCTATGGTTTTAGGGTTTGGACAGGTTGGACCTTGACGGCGTGGGTTAACGAAGCGGAAACTAAGTATTATCTATTCTCAAGATAATTTTTTGAAGAGATATCCTGGTTGCAGCGAAGATTTTATGTTATTCACCCACTTGATAATTCTGACATAATGTGCAACTGTGTTTCCGATAGCCTACTTTCGAGGCCTCAGTTCAAAAGAAGTCTGCCGACGCGCCATTCATGAAGGTCAAGGAAAGTTTCGCGAGTCCGCCATTAGTTGTGGCCGTCGCGGGTTCAGACAAAAATTAGTAGTTCTTCGAGCGGACGTCTTCGATATCTTGACGAAGATCGTTACTTTGCATATGAATTGAAAAGAATATATTCCAAATATGTTTGGTGCGGTTTTGTGCAGGTGGATATATTCGTAAGTCCCGGATCGCATGCCTCTGAAGACGCTGGTAACGTTTCCCCCTCAAAGAGCATCTTAAGGCAGCTTATGTTGCTTAGGAAGCTGCGTTGCGCCTGAACTATTCCTGGCGCGATGCAAGGCCTCTCTAGAGCAACTTGGGCTGTGATGCTTGCCAATTTACAGTGTGCACGGTTCAGCTGGTGCCAAGTCAATTGCAGAAACCCGTGTATGTATTTAAACGCTCCAGTCATCATTAGCTGCAAAAGTGCGTACGCTGCATAGACGTTCTATGGTTGTGGAAACGAATGTTTCCTCTTTTCATTTTGACACCACAAAGTGGTGGATGTTTTGCAACGCTATCCGCCGTTTCCTTGGCCACGAAAGCATATTCGTTCTGTACTTAAATGCTTATCTTCACTTTTCGGCGAATTCGCTGAGGCACTTTTGGTTTTGCAATGGCAGTAAACAAGCAGCTCAACGACAAAGAGCGAGTGGCAGCAGCACTCGAGAATAGAAATTTGTTGGACATGGTGGACAAGTGTCTATCAGGGATCAGTCCGATGTAGATATCTTGCTATCTCACAGGCTCTCTCCAAATAGTTTACGTATGTATTCAACGTTGCTGTCGCACACAAGCAGAATAAGTTGTTTATCTGACCAGCACACTTACACATGTTTGTGTCAAAGATCCTGAATATATTCAATAACGATACGTGTTTTGGAAAGAGACTTTTCCCTAAGCAAAATACTTGTAGAATTGTGCAACATGCATCTACAATTTTTGCTGTTGGACGTTTCTCCGCTACACTGGACGTTCCAACTTCATTAACTATTTGCACTGTTTTGTTTTACTTTGCCTTCAAGATTTCATCGATCGAGATGGGGAAACCAGTGCAGTGACAAGCAAGATCCTAAAAAAATGCGGTCATATGTAGCATTGACTCCGTGTACGTATCGCCTCGTCTTTCGCGCACAGAAGGTTTCGACCTACCTCTGTCACTACATAGAATTGCTATGCTTACGCAATGAAATCATCAAGTACGTAGACGTGCATTTGTCACCAACAAGAAGATAGTAAGCCTACTCATCCATACTACCTTGACAGGACGCATTTATAGTGGCAAACATTGCAAGGCTGCAAAGCAAAGCGACAGTTTGATCTCCAATAAAGAGTACCGCCCTTCAAGCAGCTGATAAAATCATGTGCAGCCGAACCAGTTTCCCGCTTGAATTACCTTCTAGACTCGCGAGGACGCTTCGCACCTAGGAGGGGGGTCATAGGACAAATAGTGTGACTGCCGAAGCATGATGGTATGACATCGTGACAGGGTACCGTCAGAAGAGACAGTATGTCTGATGTCAGCAGCAGGAAGTATGAGTAATGCCGGATCAAGAGAGATCTATCTAATCGTAGCCAAGTGAGAGTGTAGACGTTATGCTGAAATCTGTATAGGCAGCCCTGACCGGGAGTCCCGGTGCAGGCCCCTATGACAGATCGCTAGGACCAACACTGGACTGCTGACTGATTTGCAGGTTCGTGCTGTGACACACGCTGTGTCACAGGTAGGCTAGACTCCGAGACCGTCCGAGACCGTTCCGGGTATATCTAGCATAGGGTTTATTTATTATGCACGGTTTATCCGCACACAGTTCGGGACCTCTGATATCTAGTGAACTAGGATATTTCGGTAGGTCGTGGCCCCATCCACGCTTTTATTCCACTTGCTATCTTGGCCAGGATTGGCTAAGCAGCCGCTTGAAAAGGTGGTGCGCACTTGCGCGTTTGGGTGCGTCTAGGATTTGTGACATGGCTTTACGCTAGATGTCTTTTGGGGCTGTGAGTCATGGGCACCGCGCGTAGCTATTGCTCGATTTTGGCAATGTTCATCTACGTTATCTTACCTGCCCTGATCCCGCTGGTTTGCGTATTTTGGGCTGGTGCTCCGGACACCTTTGACCACGACGACATCTGCAAGTGCCCCACGCTCGTTTCGCCTCTCCGCACGTTATGCCATTACGCCTTCCCTCCGTTTCCGCCACAACACCCAAACGTGCAACCGCGCATCATCTTTTCTCTGGCTTTCAAGAGTATGGCAGCATCTACAAGAGCTCGCAAACGCCTATTGAGGGATTCCGACCTGGACGCCTCAATACGACTTCTGGATGCGGTTCGGGACACCCCAATCGCTATCCTTTTCAAATAGCCCGAATTAAGCACAAATATGGAAAGTCGGCACGCTCGGCTAAGCTCGGCTACTTTCGACGACGTCCCAACTCAACACCTTTGACGACTTTTCAGACGTCAAAGAGACGACCGTTCCTCTTTCCGGGCCTCGTTTTGCTGTTTTCAAGTGTGCATTCACGCGCTTTCTGGCTGTATGACTGCCGAGTGGATTCACCACGCTCGACCCCTGCCTGAACACCATGAATTCTCAAATATCGTCCGACTGGGTACTTTTGCTGACGTGGCCTGAGCCGACCCCTGTGACTTCAGTGCCGACTGCTGTTGCCTGCTTTGGGCATTCCCACTCGGGCTGGTTGGCCCGGCTCGGGTGCTGAATTCAACCTTTTCAACCAGCCCGAGCGAGCTGTGAATTTGGTCTCTGCTGGCCGCTGGACCTTGGCCTCCCTTTTAAAGTCGAGCCCACCAGTCCACTCGGCCTTCGCTGCGAAGTTCTCGAGCTTGAGCCGTTCCTTCTTGCTTTTCCCTTGAGGATTCCCCACTGACCTGGCACCTTTTCGTCAGATTGACCGTCAGGGCCTTTGGGGATGCACATACAACCCTGTGCACTTTCGAAATTCCCAGAATAGGGCCTTTTCAAAGATTCTGCTGAGTTTTCTGAACCTTCCACATTCCATTGATTTTGAAACACCTCTCTGAGTTTTCCGCTGACCCCCACCCCGTTTTGAGCTCGAGGTGGCCCAGTCGTTCCCACGGGGTGTTCGCGCCGCGCGCCGCTTCGGAGTAGCATGACCAACCAGCGCCGCATCAACGAATTGTTTCGTCGCCTCCGCTGCTGGCAAATCCCCGCACCCTGCTTGAGCGTGTGCGTCATTTGCATGGCACCTGTCCCCGTGTGGCAACACTGCGCGTCCCTCGCCGTGCGGTGTCACTGTCTGAAGGAACGGCGTATTTGTCACTCGCGCTGCCTTGCCACAATTCATGGTTGACGCACAACGAATCGTGCCCGCTCTGCCGACGTCCCTCACGACTCCGCCAGACCCGCATCAAGGAACACTTCGCCCTTCGCCCCGTAACCTGGTCAATTCAGGACTTTTGACACCCTGAATTCAACCTTCTCCCTTCCTTTCAACCACGGATGTGGCACGCAGCAGCGCAGACGGCGCTAAAACCGCTCCTGAAAATTTCAGGATTTGACCACGGATGTGGCACGCAGCAGCGCAGACGGCGCTAAAACCGCTCCAAAGCTCGGGATTTGACCTGGATGTGGCACCGGCAGGACAGCGCTAAACGCTCTGAAATTTCCAGGTTTGACCGAAAGTGGCCCGCGGCCGCGGACGGCGCTAAAACCGCTCTGAAGAATTTCAGGATCTGACCACCAGATGTGGCCCGGCAGCAGACGGCGCTAAAACGCTCTGAAAATTTCAGGATTTGACCACGAAAGTGGCCCATGGCCCGCGCGAGACGGCGCTAAAACCGCTCCTGGAAATTTCAGGATTTGACCACGAGTGTGGCCCGCAGCAGCGCAGACGGCGCTAAAACCGCTCCTGAAAATTTCAGGATTTGACCACGAAAGTGGCCCGCAGCAGCGCAGACGGCGCTAAAACCGCTCCTGAAAATTTCAGGATTTGACCACGGATGTGGCCCGCAGCAGCGCAGACGGCGCTGAAACCGCTCCTGAAAATTTTAGGATTTGGCCACGAAAGTGGCCCGCAGCAGCGCAGACAGCGCTAAACCGCTCCTGAAAATTTCAGGATTGTGACTTAAGGGGTGAGGTCGGCGTGTGCAGGGGCTAAATCACCAACATGGCCTCCAAACCAAAGTCACTGCCCGTCATCACCAAGGACAAGATGTCCAACGGGGACTTCACCGATCTGGCCAACGAGCTCAGCGCGTTCCTCAGCAACCTCGTGTTCGAAAAGAACGCGAACCGCGACGTGGAGCTCACGCGCGACGAAGTCAACAAGCTCAAAGGCACACTATTCGGCTCCCTACCCGCCATATTCAACAGCACGGAGACCGCCACCCGCGCCGTCAGTCGATTCGTGCTGACCCCCAACAGCTCAAGCAAGACGTTGCCTCAGCTGATCCTGGAGGAGACCGAGTCGTACTCTCCGCAAACCGGGTACAGACAAAGATGATGTAAGCTTTCAATATGCATTGGCTCTTGGAGATTACACCGGAGCTGCCTTGAGATGTTACGACAAAAATGACAATGTCATTGGAGATTACGACTATCACAATAAAATCTTGAAGATGGATGGTAGGTTACCTCATGAAGTGATACTAGATGACTTTCGAGGTAATAGGTACTGTGTGATATGGTTTAAGTCGTATGATCATCGAAAGCCTGTGGTAGATCCAATATATGATACACCACATTATGTGTAAATACTTTTAAAACAAACCATAGACCATAGACCACAACCCAAGCAAGTCATCAGTCGACGGTCTACGGTTCATGTAAAATATGTATTATAATTATATTGCTTGTACCCTTTTGTGTATAGGGTATGATCCCTTCATTGAAATTTCTCCTGAACATGCTAAGATGGGAAGGCTTCTTAGCTAAATCGATAAAGAGAAAGTCGAAAGGCTGTTGCAATGCCTTCTCATAAGCGGAATAAAACACTTCCGGTCGCACTTCTCCTGCGACCTCTGTTGCGATTTGTTCTAATTCCTTTTGATTCTTAGTTTTCATCCATAAGATATGTGTAAGATTTGACCTTATTGAACGTTGCAATCCATGGCCGTTAGAGGTGTATGCTTGAGTACAGAATAATAAAGTGCAGCCTATCGATCCCATGCTTTTTGTACGGCCTTTGTGTCGATGTGAAATGACAAATCTACCGAGCCCTGAGTTTGGTTTGAAGACTGGGGAATCTAAGCAATCATCAAAGAATATAGCCACTACCGGCGGTCGATTGGTAACCTTATATTTGTATTGAGGTGGGGAGAGGTTGCCATTTTCATCTCCAAATTCCAACAATAAATCTGTGGGTATCTCAAACACACTAAGCTGGCTATTGTTCAACATCTTCATAAGACGTTTATACCTTTTTAATTTCTCGTGATATTCTTCGTACTCTAATGCTTCTTCGTCTAATATGCTTTCGATCTTTGGGACGGCGTCCATATCAGGTTCGATAACATCACTTTCATCTAATGGCAGATCTTCGAAATAGTGTTTGTTGTTTTCGTAAGTAGGGCTAACTAATATAATCTTCTCTAAGGCGTTGTGGTGTTGCATCATTCTCATTAGATGTGTCAAATTTGTCGTTTTTGAGCCTCCTCTCTTCGCGTTCGCAAGAACAACGGCATGCATTTGAATGAAATCGTCTGGAGTCTGAATTGTAAAGGCACTCTTTTTGGGAACTTTTACATTGTACGATGCATCGTTAATTCTTTGTAGATTCATCTATATCACAAGTTGAGAAATAGACTGTTGTAAGCTTTATTTATCATATGTCCGGTCATCATCGGCAGCCTTATGTTTCGGTGGTGATTCAGATTTGCTTTGCTTACGTCTCGTAGACTTACGTATGATCACTTCGGGCTCTTCATCTTCACTAGATGAACTATCAGATTCTACAATGACTACTTGTTTCTTTTTCGGTTTTGGTTTGGAAGTCTTTGGCTTCTTCACATAGACTTTCTCGGGTTCTTCTTCAACTTCAAGCTCGTGATCTTCACGTTCAATTGTTGTACGTTTTGAGGTAGCTTGTTTGATCTTTTCTTGGGCTTCGGTCACTTTCTCTTTCTCCTTAAGCTGCTCAGCCATCTTAATATCTTGTTTCTCTTGAGCCTTTTTGCGTCTCGCTTCGATAGCTTTCTCTCTCATTTTTTTAATCTTTCGAGAACAACCATTGCGCAAATAATGGGTGAATGAGTGAATGGGTAAATGGATAATTTCACCAAGTGAAAATACAAACTGGTCCTCGAACTATTTTCAAGTGAAAACTCAACGACGCGTCCCTCTTCCGGAATATCCCCGCACCCCCCTCCCCGACAAGTGAAATAACACAACGGGCCCCGGAAATACTGAAAATACACTTTGGTCTCCTTTTGTTGAAAAATGCACCGTCACCTCCCCGATAAAGTAAAAATGCAAATCAGGTGAAAAACAACAAGTGAAAAAAAGAAGGACGCGTCCTTCGTCCGGAATATCACCGCACCCCCCTCCCCGACAAGTGAAATAACACAACGGGCCCCGGAAATACTGAAAATACACTTTGGTCTCCTTTTGTTGAAAAATGCACCGTCACCTCCCCGATAAAGTAAAAATGCAAATCAGGTGAAAAACAACAAGTGAAAAAAAGAAGGACGCGTCCTTCGTCCGGAATATCACCG